>JANHMN010000012.1:71086475-71114974 GCA_030674055.1 Rhabdomys pumilio | reverse complement strand
CTATTCTCTACTTCTCTAGTCTCTCTGCCACTACTACTCTTAACTCCCTTCTCCATGTGCTGAATAAACACTATTCCATACCAAAAAAAAAAAAAAAATGACTACTGTATTAATCAGCTAGGGTAAAATTAGGGACATTGAGAATAGATAGTTACAGTGGTCTCAAGGTGAAAGTTATGAATACCAAAAATAGAAGATTATATGTGATTAAGGTGTAAATAGTGTTAGAAGGAGAGAATGAGGCTGTGGAATTGCTGGTATTAGGAAAAGAAGACTCGAAAATTAAAAGATGATGTAGAAGCATATAAAAAGTACTCTGTTTTGAAAAATTGGAGATAATAATGCCTGGAAAGATATTAGAGAGTGCTAACCACTTTACTTACATAAAATTCAAAACTTTGTAAGGATTTCTTTTAACTTTAATAGTCTGTCATCTTTCTGTTCTTAAATGAAAATAGTTATTAAAGACACTGGTTTGTTGTACCAGGAAACCACAAAAGTTGTATCCAGTTACCTGTGAAGAACAGGCTGCGTAAACCTATAAGGAAATATGCTTTTGCTTTATATTTAGTTTCTGCTCTAAGAAAATAGGGGTTGAGACTATTGATCTGGGATCTATAGAATTTATCTAAATTTAAGAATTTTTGAAGATTATTAACAATGATGAAAGCCTTGTTGATGATGTTTTAGTAAATAAAAGACTTACTAGGTTTAGGCTCTCTGGTCAGAAAGCAGAAGAAAGAATGATGAGACTCTTCAAGGAAAAGAGAGAATACCATGATAGCTAGTGTCTACTACTGACAAAGCGTCACAAATCACCACCATTCCCATTCCTGCCTTTCTTAGGACGTTCCTTACGCAGAGGCAGGACCTAGGCAGAAAAATAACATCCTTAGTGAGTTAACCCAGACCCAAAAGGGTATGTGTGACAAGATTCTAGCATAATTGTCCTCTGAGAGGCTCCACCTAACAGTGAATGGAAAGAGATGTAGAGACTTACACCCAAACAGTAGAAGGAGCTTGGTGAGTCTTCTAAAGAGTTGGGAGAAAGATGGAGGGACCTGAAAAAGATGAAAATTCCAAAGGAAGATTAATAGAGTCAACTAACCTGGACACTTTGGGGCTCCCAGAGACTGAGTCTCTAATCAGAGAGTGAGCATGGGCTAGACCTAGGATTCCTGTACATATGTAGCAGATGAGCAGCTTGAGCAGGATCTATCACCAAGCCTGTTACCTACCAACTGTCTGTGGATATCACACCCCTAAATGGACAACTTTGTCTGGACTCAGTGAGAGATTTGCCTAGTCCAGCAAAAACATGATGTCTATGGTATGAGGGTGAGGGTGGTGTGGGCTGTGGGGTGTGAGAATGGGGAAATGATACCCAGAGGGGGCTTCCCCTTCTAAATGGAATGGGTAGAGTATTTGTATGAGGTGGTATTGAGAGGAGAGGATTGGCTGATATTGGCTTGTAAAGTAGATAAATAAATAAGTCTAATTTAAAAAAAATGAAAATGGAAAATATGATTAAACAGAATAGTCAAATGGAATATTCATTGTTAATATAGGAGATAATATATTTTATGAGGTTATAAAATGTAAAGAAGGAAAAGTAAACATTTTCTTTGAATCAAATGAGATCCAAGAGAGAACTGATTAGTCATTCTTAGAAATGTACAATGATAATTCTGTCATATATCAATTAAAAAAATAAATTCAGACAGATAGCTCAGTTTGCTGATTGGTATATTTTTGTCAACTGGAAATCAACTGATAACACTCTATGAACTGACACAGTGAAATTGATGTGGAATATTTGTGCTTTATTAAACAAATTGGGCTCCACATCTCAGTGTGAGAAGGAATGGGCAATTGAGGATTACAGAAAAGAACTCCATCTGGGTTAACAGAAATGACTAGTGAGGATACCATTCTGTTGGCTCACTTCAACATGGAGTGTTGATTTCAAACAATGTGTGCATTGACTTCAGTCCTTTCTTCCTCTAAGGTCAGGTCTGAGATTTGAGTTTATGGAGCATTTAATAAATCAAATAATAAAGGGTAGCAGAAAAGTAAGCATGATGACAAACATGAAACAGAAAGTGAAATGATATACTATTGAGTTAATTGCTTATATTTATAATTTCAATCTATATGCTGTAGAAAATTTTCAATTTTGAAACTTGGAATTTGAAATATTGTTTATCTAGTACACCTTCTTGTTTAAATTAATATATTAATATAAGATATAGAGGAAATTTAATCCAGCAACAAGTCGGCTCTTTCAGAGGTCACATTCTAAGAACTTTTTCACTTATGTGATCTAACTGGAATGCAGATACTTCCTAGAATCCAATATGATCTGATTGGAATACAGGTACATGTGTAGTTCATACCTTTAATCCCAAAAAATTCAAGTAAAATTAGTTTGTAAAAGGATTCAGCAATGTTTGAAAGTGATGTGTAATTTAGTGGCAGACAAAGTGATAAATCAGAGAAAAATTGAGTCAGAGATTGGATATGCACAACTCTCATGAGAACAGAAAGGAAAGAGAGGTAACCTAAGAGCAAAGCAGGGAGAAAAAAATATATGGTATGTGTAGCAGTTTTACTGGGACAATTTTACAGAGACAGACTGTGAAGAGAACAAACTATACACAGGTGAAGACAGAATGAGCCAGAGAATATGTAGGAGCCTGAAAATTAGAACAAATAGCCAGAGGTAGTTCAAGGCCAAGGAGAGCAATTCGGTGAGAAGCCAGGTAGAATCAGTCAGTTTGAAGCAAAGTTTTGAGTTAGGATACTTGAGCTAAAGAAGCCAGCCAGAGCTCATAAAGAACTAGAAACAGTTTATTCAGTAGTAAGTTTACTCAGAAGTCTCAGAGGCTGAAACATTCTAGGCCTAGGAAGCTGGAAGCTGAAACCTTCAGGGCCCTGGTGTGCAGAAGATTAGATTGTACAAAGGTGAGAAGTATGCAAGCCTAGGTCTAGGGATAATTAGATAAAAACATTCTGGGCTCAGCCCAAACCATGGATTCACACAGCTTGCTTATGGTTCTCATCATGTCATTTCTCTGTGGAAATATAAGCGACATTTACATTTTCATTTGGGACCCAAAGAACAGTATAGCACATCAGATATCTTCATTGGCATTATCCATTAGAAATTAGCAAAAATTTCTGGCAGTCAAAAATTAAGCTTGAGCACCATTAATGAAGTGGCCATTAAAGGAAAATTAAATGTATGCCACAGCTTATAATTTTAAGTTGTATTTCGATTTTGACTGATGTGTTCATTATTTCCCACCTCATGCTCACAAAATGCCTTACAGAAACAACTTGATGGAGAAATATTTTATTTTCATTCACAGTTTGATTGAAGTTTCAGGCTGTTGTGGTTAGAAAGGTATGGTAGCCCTGTTCTCTCTGTGGCGGTGGAGAGTGTGCAGTTCATTCTAATGTTTATGAATCAAGAAGCATTAGTAAGCAAAAAAAAGTGCCATGGATACTTCAGTGATTTTCCCATTAATCCTTTACTTCTACTAGCTCATCTTTACCCCACAGCTTCACAGGTTTCTAACTAGCTTCAAATCTCTGGGTTAAGCATTAGTAAAACCTTTGTGGAGGACTTATCGGATCTAAACAATTCTAAGAGATTAAGACAGATATATAGATAAGTAGAGATATGAATTTATCACAATATTATCATCCAACCTAGCTCATATGACATGAGTGTTTGCCTAAGAAGAAATATATATACTTGCATATATACATGTGAATATTATATATAATATGAGTAAATATATGCAAATATATTTAAATATATAAAGGAGAAATATATTTGCATACATATTTAAATATATGTATACAACCATATATATTTCTTCTTAGCAAACACTCATGCCATATGAGCTAGGTTAAATGATGATATTATTTGTGATATTTGTATATATATATATATATATATATATATATATATATATATATACAAATATTGAACCATATATTATAATTAGACCTTAGTTGGATTTAGGAAACCTATTTGAGGAAGACACAGTATGGAATCACCATTGGAAGAGCCAAATAGACCTTAAATAAAAGAACTTAAGAACATTAGCTAAAAATAAAAACACCTGATGTACTAATCTTTTAAATTTCTTCCTATAAATATTTATAAAATACCTAGAGAAAGGAAGCAGTTAGAATATATATACTTAGAACTTTAAAATTTTATGTACAAAACATTATATATATATATATCTAATGATTCCAAGATACTTTTAAATCAATAGCTATACAATTTGATATTTTAGTATTAAATATTAAAATAAGCAATATTTAATATTACTGTTTGCATAAAACATATATTTTGTATTGTGGCTGATAATAAATCTAGGCATAAATAGAAACTTAAGAACTGAATTTTTGTTCTGAATAGCACCAACCAACACTGGCAGACAGCTTAAATAATTATTCTAAAGCCATGAAGAAATCACTTTGCTCTTTTCTAGTGATATTTTCAATTACTAGATGTCTGATTATTAATATGAAATAATTTTGATAACTTTTGTTATTCACAATCCTGAGAACAAAAATATGAATCAACCTTTCAAAAAGTAATCCACATGCCAGGAATTTAAACTCTTATCTCATTTACCCTTCTTTACTGGACAATAAGGCACACACCTTTGTTACTCACACTTGACAAATAGTCACCAACAAAATCTCTTTTTAACTGAAAGAAAATTCTTGTTTTAATTATATTATTACAACAATTTAAACTACTAATAAAAGACTGGCCTGCAGAACAGACTTTTCAATATTCTTAATGAATATCTTTCATCAAATATATCATGGAGGTAAAATTCCTGTATTAACACCTGAGTGCCTTTGTTTTTCTGTTATTATTCCCTCACTCAATATGTTTCCCTTGTAGTTACCTTCCAGTCTCTTTCTCCTGTCCCTTCAAAAAATTAAAAAAAGCAGACCTCCCAGCTTATCCACTGAATAGGGCTCAACAAGGTAAGGGCATTTGAATGCAAACTAAAGATTTCTCTTTATAGTTAGAATATTCTATAGTAATATTACATAAATTAATTTTCATTAATACTTATATTTAAGAATTATTGAATTATACTTAAGAATTATTTAATAAATTATTAGACAAAATTTAATTAAAATATATATGAGGGCTTTGCCTCAATATTTTTACAATATTCTTATTGTAAAAACAGGAGTTTTATGTTACTCATGTAAATCTGAGAAATGTTTTAAAACAGATATTTGTTAATAATCTAAAGAACAGTATGTTGTGTATATTTAGGATGTATGTAATGATAATAAGGTTTTTTTTTAGATTATACTTCAGTTCAAAACTATTTTTTCTTTAATATTATAAAGTTATATTATGACTTTGAAGTACCTAATCATAGAAGTTTTTTTAATATAAAGGTTTTTTTGACACTCAAAGAAAGTAAGAGACACAACTTTAGTTTGCTACTTTTTATTCTAGTACTTATTTTATTAACTTGTGACTTCCCTGAAGTATTCACTAGTAAAATAGTAAGTATATTTGCTTTTTAAAACCAACCAATAGAATATTATTTTACCTATAAAATACTTGTTATTAGAATATTACATTATATTGGGGTTGAGGAAATGTGTGTTTTTATGATTAGAACATTTTTATTATCATTTGACCTTGGTAATTTAGTAAGAATGCTTAGAAGAGTCTCTGTTCCTTAGTATCTTAGTATTTATTTAAATACATTTCAGTTTTCTAATGATATTTGTCAAGATGCAATACCATTTACTCATTTAAAACTTATCTTAAGTCTATCTGAAATTGCATAAAGAATATTACCCAAAGAGTAAATACACCAAATGCAGTATCAATTTTCATAAAATTACATTTTGTATGTCAAAGAAGATAATGAGTAACTAAAGAAATGTGTTACATAAAATGAGTGATATTGAGCAAATGTACAATAATAGTGAAAGAGATTTCCATTAGGAACAGTCAGGGAATGCTTCTGTTCCAAAGGACCTAGCTCTGTGAACAAAGTCTGAAAAATTAGACCAAAACTTCTTAAATCCCGCACCTTTGTGTGCTGTCAATTTAACCAAGGAAAAATTACCTTTCTCTGGGTGGGAGATTTATCAAATAATATTATTTGCTTAATTTTTGTGTGTCTACTTTTTGTGTATTTGTGAGGGTATGTGTTATTAAGCTTATAAATGTCATATATCTGGTGAGTCTAGTCATATGTGATAGTGTATGAAAAAGACCTAAAGCTGGTCTTTGCAGGTTTCTTCAGCATTGAGTCTCTGAATATGATACTAGGTAAATTGTGGCTTGTGACACTCAAGCAGAAAGTTCAAATGATGAAGAAGAAGGTGCAAGATTTCCAATTCTGATAATCAGAAATTTCCAGGATGTTATTGGTGTCATATTATAGTTATTAAACAATTATTGAGGTCATCAAGAAACAATGAAAGAAGAGAGAAACCAATTAACACTGAGGAGGCCTTTTATGATCTGCATAGTCAAATGCATAAAACTAGGTAAATTCACTCATCTATTTTAGCTCAACATGATAATTAATGAGACTTCCTCCCCCACTGCAGTGTGTGTGTGTGTGTGTGTGTGTGTGTGTGTGTGTATTAATGCAAAACAAACATGGTTTTAACCCTCATCAAATACGTGTTTCTTTGTGTATGTGTGTTTCTATAGTTGTGTACACATATCTGGGCTAGAGGACAATTTTGGATGTCACTTTCAGACTTTACCACATGTTATTTGAGACAGACTCTCTCTCTTTCTGGTCTATGACTCTCCAAGCAAGTGTTAAATCCAACAAAGTGAAAATAAAGACCACTATCCAAATTAAAGTCAATTAAACAAACATTATTTTACCATGTACAGGAGTGACACTCCAAAAAGATTTGAAAGAACAATGTGGTTGTTCCTTATATACAAGAAAAAGACACAAACTGGGAATTTCCATGAGAATTTGGTAATGTTTAGATTAGTTAATTACAGAAGCAAACAGCAGATTCTTGACAGATCTCACAGATCATCTTGGCAAAACATCTCAAGATTCCTTGGCAGAACATTTTACCTGATCGGGGCAGAGTTTAGAGTACAATCAAATTCCCTAGGGTATGGAACCTGTCAAATTCCAACAACAGGTTAAAGTTCTGATCAATGTAACTTTTGCAGTAAATAGAAACAAACCTTGTAACAAGATGGCTTTAAACTGGTGCATTCTGGCCTAACTAGGTAGCAAGTCCTGAGAACCAATCTGTATCCACATCTCTTCGATTGCAAGCACATGACACTTCCCTCTGCAGTTTTTAAAAAATGTGTTTCCTATTGATTCAATTTCAGTTGCTCATGTTCGCAACATGCTCTCTTCACTAATTGAGACAACATTCACTCATTATTTGAATCTTCTAAGGAGAAAAGAGTATTTATATTGAATTTGTCACTTAAATTCTCAGTCTATTTGGGATGCTTATATCAACCCCTTCCTCAAGTCTCAGGGAACATCCTGCAAAATAGTCAGAAAGATTGTAAGAAGAGGATGGGAAGAGAGCTATAATATGCTGTCTTCTGCACATGGCATGGCTGCTACACATAGGACCTCACATCAAAAGACAAAGCCACTTAAAACTTCTACTATGGAGGGAGAAAGAATCACTGTTTGAAAGGCCATTGTCACTAGATAACTCCTTAAGACAAAGAGTTACTTTTTATGGTGGTATGGCCACTAGTAAATTGCCTTTATCCTATGGATGACCAAAATTTTTGAGCATATGGAAAGCACTAATTGGAGAGAATGTGAAAAATTTATTCATTAATAAGTGAAAGTCATGAATTTGGTAGGGGATGTGACTGAGTATCAGAGAGAAAAGGGTAAGGGCTGGATATCCTCAAGACATATTGTATACATGTAGGAAACTTTTTAAAATATTTAAAAACTTTAAAAATTCTGTAAGAAAATTTTGTGTTTCATTTTTAACTGCCCAGAGCCATCGAGAAGAAACTAAAACCTAGCAGGTAATCTTCCTGAAATTGTTCTACCATGGATTAAAATATGGGAAGGATTTGCCAAGGAAAATTTTACTTTAGAAAAAATTCCTACTATCAGTATGTTTTTTTCTGGTATTATTAAATACATATAACAATTACTAGGTATTAGTCTACACTTTTGGACAGGTTTTTCAACATTCAGAACAACAGAGATATACTGTCTTGCAGTGATGTTATATAGATAAATAGGTAATTCCTTAATTCTTAATTATAATCCTATAAGAATTCCTAAATTTATGTTAGTAATTATTGAGTTCTTTTATAATAGGACTGCTATTAAATCTTTTCTGATGTTAAAATTGAATTGAGAACTCTGCCAGTCTTCAAGAGTCATAAGTTATTTCAGAAGCTATCTGTTTCTGAGATAGTAAGTAGGCATTAGAACACATTCAAAGAGGTTCTAAATCCATTAACCACAGGTCATAAAAAGAGACCTAAGGATTTACAATAGATGTAAGGACAGAAGATAAATATTGACTGGGATTCTCTATACAAAACTTCACTATAACTTATTCACAAAAGTTGTGGTTTCTAATTCTCCATAAATCTAAAAAGCTGATAATAGATGATGTATGTTTAGCCAGACAATTATTCATAATAAATATGCATGTAAACATTCTTTGTTATAAACTTCTTATTCAATTTATGATTTGAATTTATGTATAAACTTGTGATGAAGAAAAACATGTGATCATGGGTTCTGAGAGATATATAAATGCTGAGGACCAAAAACAGAGATGAAGTTCTTTCCCTCCTTTTCTTAGAGAACTTACATGGAAAACTTTTTTGAAAGAACTTAGAAATAAAAACTAAAATCACTTTTCAAAGTGTCCCTTTTTCTTTCTGGGACTTCAACTAGCAGACTGAGGGTTAAAGCTTCACAGTTCCTGAGGAAATAGAACAAAGGCTACTAAATACCCTAGTGCTTTATGATGAGGTGCTAAAAAGTTTCTGGCCTTAGAGGAGGTCAGACAGGCAGGTCTGCTACAGAAGCAAAGTGACTTAGACTTAAGAGAGGTAAATATTTTATTATTACACAGTAACACTAAATATCTCATAAGACCAACTTGTGATATTATCAACCAGTGCTGATACTCTTTCCACTCTACTGTCTCTACAAGAATCAAACTGAAGAAAGAAGAACAGCTGAGGCAGGCTACTAGCATTTAACTTTATTTTCCTAAGTCCTCTAGGACATTCCAAACTGCTCTGAGCAGTCTGCTATTCCTGGCAGACCTCCATTCTCCTTCTAACTCTCTGCAAACTTCACTGGACCTTCAGCTCCTAAAGAATAAAAACCTGATGATCCAGAACCATACAGACCAAGAATACTTATCAGAGGTCTGCAACACCAGAACCATACAGGTTAAACCCATCACCATATAGGCTACAACAGCAATATCCAGGGACCAAAGCCATCCAGGTGACTAAAGGCCCTCAAAAGAACACAAACAAAAACCAAGGCAACATGACACCATCAGAGCTTAGCTATCCTATTACATACACCAAGCCCTGAATATCCTAACAAAAGAGGAGCATGAGAAAAAATAATATTAAATCCAACTTGTATAGATGAGTAAATCTCTTTAAAAAGTACAGAAAAATAGAATCAAACACATAGAGGTCTTTAAAGAGGAGTCAAATAAATTCCTTAAAAATACACAGAAAAATACTATTAAAGAGGTGATGGAACTAAATGAAAATGTACAAGACCTGAAAATATAAATAAAAGCAATAAAGAACATACCAGGGGAATTCTGGAGATGGAGAACAGGAACAACAGATGCAAGCATCACAAACACAGTACAGGAGATGAAAGACAAAATCTCAGGCATAGAAAATACAATAGAATAGATTAATAGAATTAATAGATCAAAGAATTGTTAAATCTAAAAAATTCCTATCACAAAACATCTAGAAAATCTGGGATACCATGAAAAGATATAGCCTAAGAATAATAGGAATAGAAGAAGGTGAAGAGTACAAGCTTCAAGGCCTAGAAAAATATTTTTAACAAAACCATAGAAGAAAACTTACTAAACCTAAAGAAAGAGAGGTCTATCAACATATAAGAAGATTTTAGAACACCAATTAGACTGGACCAGAAAAGAAAATTCTCCTTCCATGTATTAATCAAACCACAAAATCTACAGAACAAAGAAAGAATATTAAAGGTGGCAAGTAAAAACATGATTGAATGTACAAAAACAGACCTATCATAATTATACCTGAGTTCTCAACAGAGATTCTAAACACCAGAAGGCCTTAGATTTCTTCCAAACTAAAAAAAAAAAAAAAAAAAAAAGACAGATACCAACACCAACCTAGACTACTATACCCAGAAAAACTTTCAATCACCATAGATGGAGAAAACAAGATATTACAAGACAAATCCAAATTCAAACAATATCTAGCCACAAATGACCAATACACAAAATACTAAAAGGAAAATCCAACCTAAGGAGGATTATTACATCCAAGAGAACACAGAAAATAAGGAATTCCATACCAGAAAGCAAGGGAAGCTACTGACTGACACCACCAACATCAAGATAATAGGAATTAACAATTACTGTCCATTGATATCTGTAAACATCAATGAACTAAATTCCCCAATAGAATGACATATGCTAAAAGAATGGATGTGAACACAAGATCCACCATTCTGCTGCATACTTCAGTAGTAAGAAGCACACTTCAGTAGTAAAGACAGATATTTCATCAGAGTAAGGGCTGGAAAAAAGTTGTCCAAGCAAATGGACCCATGACATAACCTGGAGTAGTCATTTCAGGGTCTAGTAAAGTAAAATGTCAGCCAAAATTAATCAACAGAGAGAGGGAAGGAAGGACACTTCATACTCATCAAAGTAAAAATCTACTAAGATGATAACCCAATTCTAAAACTCATTTATACCCCAAAAGGATGGTGCACACATTTGTAACAAAAAAATTGATAAAGATTACATCCCATATTGAACCACACACATTAATAGATGGATGCTTCAACACCCCACTCTCACAAACTGACAGATCATCCAGACAAAAACTAATCAGAGAAAAAATTAAATTGATTCAGAGACATTATGAATCAAATGAACCTAACAGACATCCACAGATATTTTGCCCAAACACAAAACAGTATATATGCTTCTCAGCACTTTAGGGATCCTTCCGCAAACCTGAAAAAACACAAGAAAATTGAAGTAACTCCTGTATTTCCAAGCACAATCAATTAAAGCTGGACATTAACAACAACAGAAACACTGGAAATCTTACACACTCATGGGAATAAAACTTAATAAAACTTTAGTCTGAGAAGAAATAAAGGAAGAAATTAAAGACTTTCTAGAATTCAATAAAAATAAAGGCACACCATGCCGCAATTTATGGAACACAATGAAAGCAATGTGAAGACAAAAATTTATACCACCAAGTGACTCCATAAGGAAATTAGAAAGTTCTCATACCAGCAATTTAAAAGTGCATCTAAATGCTCTAGAAAAAAAAATTAGCGAGCACACCAATGCGGAGTAGAAGACAGGAAATAATCAACATCAAGGCTGAAATCAATCAGTTAGAAACAACAAAAAATCAATATAAAGAATCACAGAGCCCTTACGCCCCTCGCCCGGATCCTGGTGACTGGACCAGACACCCAGCTGATCTGCTCCCCTGTGGAAACTGCATCCGGAGGCATCTTAGAAAGGCCACTGCCCTCAGACCTGGAGACATCCTAGAGTGACTACTGCCCTCAGAGCTGCAGAAACCACATCTGGAGACATCCTAGAAAGGCCACTGGCATCAGAGCAGGAAACCCATATCCTGAGGCATGCTAGAGGAGCCACTGAACTCAGAGCATCAAACACCTGAGACATCCTAGAGGAGCAACTACACTCAGAGCAGCAAACACCTAGCAGGTTTACTACCATGGAGACACCATATCCTGAGATATCCTAGAGGAGCCACTGTACACAGAACAGCTGGAGCTCAGGATCATAGAGTCATCCGGACCCCGAGGAGTTCTGACACAACCAAGATAACTGGAAATGCAGGCTCCAGTCAGAACCAGTGAGTGCAGGTAGCACTAGAGCTAACAAAATGGCAAAAGGCAAGCGTAAGAATGTAAACAACAGAAACCAAAGTTACTTGGCATCACCAGAAACCAGTTCTCCCACCATAGCAAGTCCTGAATACCACATCACACCAGAAAAGAAGGATTCAGAATTAAATCACTTCTCATGATGATGATAGAGGACTTTAAAAAGGACATAAACAACGCTCTCAAAGAAATTGAGGCGAACACAGGTAAACAGGTAGAAGCCCTTAAAGAAATGCAAGAAAACACAACCAAACTGGTGAAGGAATTACACAAAACAATCCAAGATCTAAAAATGGAAGTAGAAACAATAAAAAAATCTCAAAGGGAGACTAATCTGGAGATAGAAAACCTAGGAAAAAGATCAGGGGTCATAGATGCAAGCATCACCAACAGAATACAAGAGAGAGAAGAGAGAATCTCATGCGCAGAAGATACCAAGGTAAACATAGACACAATGGTCAAAGAAAATGTGAAATGCAAAAAGCTCCTACCAAAAAACATCCAGGAAATCCAGGACACAATGAGAAGACCAAACCTAAGGATAATAGGTATAGATGAGGAGGAAGACTCCCAACTTAAAGGGCCAGTAAATATCTTCAACAAAATTATAGAGGAAAACTTCCCTAACCTAAGGAAAGAGATGTCCTTAAATATACAAGAAGCCTACAGAACCCCAAATAGACTAGACCAAAAAAGAAATACCTCCCATCACATAATAATCAAAACATTAAATATACAAAACAAAGAGAAGATACTAAAAGCAGTAAGGGAAAAGGAAAAAGTAACATATAAAGGCAGACCTATAAGAATTACACCAGACTTCTCACCAGAGACTATAAAAGCCAGAAGATCTGGGACTGATATTATACAGACCCTAAGAGATCACAAATGCCAGACCAGACTACTATACCCAGCAAAACTCTTAATCACTATTGATCGAGAAAAAAAGGATATTCCATGCAAAAAACAAATTTATAAAATATCTTCCCACAAATCCAGCACTTCAAAGGATAATAAATGGAAAACTCCAACACAAGGAGGAAAACTACAACTAAGAAAAAGCAAGAAAGTAGTCTTGCAACAACCCCAAAAGAAGATAGTTACACAAACATAATTCCATCTCTAATAACAAAAATAACAGGAAGCAACAATCATTTTTTTCTTAATATCTCTTAATATCAATGGAATCAATTCTCCAATAAAAAGAGGTCAACAAAACCAAGAGCTGGTTCTTTGGGAAAATCAACAAGATAGATAAACCCTTAGCCAGACTAATCAAAGGGCAAAGAAACAGGATCCAAATCAATAAAATCAGAACTGAAAAGGAAGACATAACAACAGAAACTGAAAAAATTTAAAAAAAAAAGTCAGATCCTACTACAAAGATATATACTCAACAAAATTGGAAAATCTGGATGAAATGGACAATTTTCTAGACAGGTATCAAAGTTAAATGAGGAGCAGATAAACCATCTAAACAGTCCCATAACCCCTAAAGAAATAGACGCAGTCATTAAAAGTCTACCCACCAAAAATAGTCTGGGACCAGCCAGTTTTAGTGCAGAATTCTATCAGACCTTCAAGGAAGACCTAATTCCAATTCTCTTCAAAATATTCCACAGAATAGAAACAGAAGGAACACTACCCAATTTGTTCTATGAAACTACAATTATGCTCACATCTAAACCTCACAAAGACCCAACAAAGAAAGAGAACTACAGACCAATCTCACTTATGAATATTGATGCAAAAATACCCAATAAAATTCTCGCAAACTGAATCCAAGAACACATCACAACAATCATCCATCATGATCAAGTAGGCTTTATCCCAGGAATGCAGGAATGGTTCAATATTTGAAAATCTATCAATGTAATCTACTACATAAATAAACTCAAAGAAAAAAAGGCCACATGATCATCTCACTAAATATTGAGAAAGCATTTGACAAAATTCAACATCTCTTCATGTTAAAAGTCTTGGAAAGATCAGGAATTCAAGGCTCATATCTAAACATAGTAAAAGCAATATACAGCAAGCCAGTAGCCAACATCAAACTAAATGGAGAGAAACTTGAAGCAATCCCACTAAGATCAGGAACTAGACAAGGCTGCCCACTCTCCCCCTACCTATTCAATATAGTACTAGAAGTCCTAGACAGAGCAATTAGACAACAAAAGGAGAGATCAGAGGGATACAAATTTGAAAGGAAGATGTCAAAGTGTCTCTACTTGCAGATGATATGATAGTATGCATAGTAACCAAAAAACTGTACCAGAGCACTCCTATAGCTGATAAACATCTTCAGCAAATTGGGTGGATACAAAATTAGCTAAGAAGCCCTCCTTTACACAAGTGATGAACAGGCCAAGAAAGAAATTAGGGAAACAATATCCTTTATAGTAGCCATGAATAATATAAAATATCATGACATAATGCTAACCAAGCAAAAAGATCTGTATGACAAAAACTGCTGGTCATTAAAGAAAGAATTTGAAGAAGGTATCAGATGTAAAGATATTCCATGCTTGTGGATAAGTAGGAATAACATAGTGAAAATGCCATCATGCCAAAAACAATCATCAAATTCAATGCAAGCCCCATCAAAGTCCCAACACAATTAATAGACTTTGAAAAGCAATTATCAACTTCATATGGAAAACCAAAATAACAAAGGATTACAAAAACAATCCTGAACAATAAAAGAACTTCAGTAGAAGTCATCATCTAGAACCTCAAGCTCTACAACTGAGTGACAGTGGTAAAATCTTCATGGTACTAGTACAGAAGCAGACATGTTGATCAATGCAATCAAATCAAAGTCCCAGAAATAAACCCACACACCTATAGAAAATTGATTTTTGATAAAGAATCCAAAACCATATAATGAGGGGAAAAGCAGCTTCAACAAATGGTACTGGTCTAACCAGAAGTTTGCATGTAGAAGATTGCATATCGGTCCATATTTACCACCCTGCACTAAACTCAAGTCCAAATGGATCAAGGACCTCAAGATAAAGAATACATTAAATCTCATAGTAGATAAAGTAGGGACTAGCCTTGTACACATTGATACAGGAGACAATTTCCTGAGCAGAACACCAATGGCTTAGGCTCTAAGATCAATTGATAAATTGGACCTTGTGAAACTGAAAAGCTTCTGTAAATCAAAGGAAACTTCCAGTAGGACAAAATGGCAGCTTACAGATTGGGAACAGACTTTCATCAACTCTACATCTGACAGAGGGCTAATATCAAAAATTTATAAAGACCTCAAGAAGTTAGACACCAACAACCTAATAACTGAATTTTTAAAATGGGGCACAGAGCCAAACAGAATTCTCAA
Source organism: Rhabdomys pumilio (assembly GCA_030674055.1). Lineage (NCBI taxonomy): Eukaryota > Metazoa > Chordata > Mammalia > Rodentia > Muridae > Rhabdomys > Rhabdomys pumilio. The sequence goes on along the minus strand of JANHMN010000012.1, from coordinate 71,099,434 downwards.
CAGAGGAATTTCAAATGGCTGAGAAGCACTTAAAGAAATGTTTAAAGTCCTTAAACATCAGGGAAATGCAAATCAAAACAACTCTGAGGTTCCATTTTATAACTATCAGAATGACTAAGATCAAAAATCTCGAGAGACAGCACATCCAGCTGAGGATGTGGAACAAAGTGAACAATCCTCCTTTCTTGGTGAAAGTTCAAATTTGTACAGCCACATTGAAAGTCAATTTGGTGGTTTCCTAGAAAACTGGGAATAGTTCTATCTTAAGACACAGCTATATCACTCCTTGGCATTTATCCAAAAGATGCACCACTAACACACAAAGATAAAGATCAACTCTGTTCATACAGCTTTATTTGTAATATCCAGAAACTGAAAACCTTCCAGATGTCCCTCAAGTGAAGAATGGATAAAGAAAATGTGGTAAAACACAATGGAATCATCAGGAGTTTGCAAGCAAATGGATGGAATTTGAGAATATTATCCTGAGTGAGGTAACCATATCCCAAAAGGATATGCATGGTATATGTACTCACTTGTAAGTACATATTAGCCATAAAATACAGGATACCCATGCTATACTCCTAAGGTCCAAACAAGCTAAGTAAGAAGAAAGGCCCATCTAAGATTGTCTTAATCTCACTTAGAAGGAAAAATAAAATAGTCATAAAAACAGTTGGAGAGAAGGACCTGTGCAGGGTAGATAGAGGGGTTTGTGATTAGGTAGGGGGATGAACAGGAGAGATGGCAGGATGAACCGGAGAGATGGCCATGAGAATGAAGGGAAATCTACAACTGATGTTGATATAGGGGAGCATCTCCAGGATGTGATAGAGACCTGGGATTTAAGGGAGGCCTCCAAGAATCAATGGAGGTGATGTTAGTTTTGAGTCTAAGCACTAGGGATATAGACCCTGTAAAGGCCACCTCCTGTAGCCAGGCAGGAAACTGAGTAGATCAACAACCAACCCAGAAATCTTGCACCCACAAATTTATCCTGATTATAAGAAACAAGAGATAGAGCAGAGACTGAGGAATGGCCAACCAACAGTCAGCCAAATTTGAGTCCCTTCTCATGGGCAAGCATCAGTCCTTGACATTATTTATAATACCCTGTTTTGCTCACAGGCAGAAGTCTAGCATGGCTGTCCTCTGTGAGAATACACCTATCAGCTGACTTAGACATACGTAGATATACACACAGCTGAAGAGTAGATTGAGGCTGGGGACTCTGATGGATGGATAGGAGGAAAGATTGAGGGACACAAAGAGGATAGGAACACTGCAGCAACACGAACAGAGTCAACTGACCTGGCCCCTTAGTGCTCTCAGAGGCTGATCCACCAACCAAAGAGCATTCACGGGCCAGACCTCAACCTCACACACATATGCAGCAGATGTGCAGCTTGGTCTTCATGTGGGTTCTAAACAACTGAAGTAGAGGCTATCTCAAAAACTGTTGTCTGTCCTTGGATAAATTCTAGCAGGGCTCACTTTTCTGGCCTCAATGGGATAGGATTGGCCTAGCCTCACAAAGACTTTATGTGCCAAGGTACGTAAAACCCAGGAAGCCACCATCAGCTTAGAGAAGACGGGCAGTTGTGTTGGAGGAGGATTGTGAGAGGAGTGACTTGGAGGAAGGCAGTAAGAGGAATATAAAATGGATAAATAAAATATTAAATTAAAAAATGGGTTTAATGGCAGAAATTAACAAAAAAAATTGTGTATAAATGGAGAACATCCTGTTGTATTTTTCGCTGATCTAAAATGGATCACCTACAGATCAAAGCATGTCCCCTACTACTCATATATTACTGACAGCGTATTTTCGTCTTTACTAAAATCTCATTGTCCTTGAATACTCTGTGTATGTGATGGCATGTGTGCATGGATTTGTGGTGTGCTATTCAGAGGAGTGTGGACTCGTATATATTCGTGTGTGTGTGTGTGTGTGTGTGTGTGTGTGTGTGTGTGTGTGTGTGCATGTGTGTGAGTTATGCAGTCTGGTGTCTCCTTAAGTTCTTTCCAGTTTTATTTTTTGATGTAGAGATCTCCTAGAAGCTCATATATTCTGGCTACTCTTCTTTAATCATGTGCCCCTCCCTCCTCACCCTCCGTCATTTTTTCCTGGTTTCTGTAGTTATAGGAAGTTTTCCAAATATGCCTAGCTTTTACATGGGTTTGGGATATCATCACTCTGATACTCATGCAAACAGAGCACTGATGCTTCTTTTAAGGTCATTTTGCTTGAATCACACAGCCTGTATTATTTATTTATGAAAGAAAATTTCATTTCTTAATATTAATTAAGTACTAAATGGTGATACATTATGTTGAAAGATCTACCTTATCCAGAATTACTATGTAACCAAGAAATAAAACAAAATCGTATTCAAGTAAATTTTTATAATCTCAGTTTTTGTTCTTAATTTTAGTTTCATATTTGGTTGTCTCTGAAAATTCATGTGGCTCTATTGAGATTCATGTATTTTGTGTATGAGATTGTTAGTGAGTAGTTACTGTGATTTTTGTGAGGTATATTTCAAGCCAAGACTTTATCAAATAATTTGGGACTGACTACATAACTGGGCAGCAGTTAAAAACTATTGTTGAATATCACAAAGATTTTCAGTTTTTATTCTTTTACTTGCTAATTAATATTTTGAATACATATGTTTAGCAGATACTCATCTCATCATGATCAGACTGCATTTTGATTCAATGAAGAAAATAAGAGTTCATGTATCTACAGCAATGTAGAACCATAAATGAACTTGTGTACACAATCAAACATCTTTTGGTGTTTTTCACTATATATAAAATATATTGTTAAGTTTTGAAATGCCTGATGTATAAGTATTTGCATAAATATTGATCTGGAGTTGGGACATTAACTTTAACATGGTTTCTTTGTGTACTTCAAACTAGCTTATTCTTCTTAATTTACATTCAATAATTGTAATAAATACATTCAGAAAGAACCTTACATAGTACTGTTTAATATGAAAGTCAACCTGTTATTTTCAAAAAGATTTCACTTAATTTCCTTATAGGTCTTTATTTAAAGTAACTATATCAGAATCATATATGGTTCGATTTAAAATACAAATTTCCTGAGTCTTTTGTACTATATATATATATATATATATATATATGTACTATATATATATATATATATATGTGTGTGTGTGTGTGTGTGTGTGTGTGTGTGTGTGTAGAATGAATATATATGTATATATATATATATATATATATATATATATATTACATGATATGATATATAAGGATGTATAAGGGAAATAGAAAGAGAGAGAGGGAGAGGGTATTACAAAACACATCAAAACATGATAGGTTGATCTCTACATAAATATGTATTGAGGACATAGAGTATATATCTGATACTTACGTTTGAAATTACATTAGAATTAATTCATATTCATATCTTTTTAATCATGAGAAACACAAAAGCATAAGTTAGAAAGTTATGATTGCTTTCCAAACACAAACATTCCATACAGAAGAAGTCATTCCATACAGAAGAAGTGCTCTGTAAAACACCACATAATAAATGTCATAAATAATAAACAATAAATATTTAGTTAATATATTAATATGGTATAATAATAAATATAATATGTAAAAATAATAAAAATGAAATGCATATTTTTACTTAAATAATCTGCCTATGCAAACATTCTGTTTTGGAAGCCTGTATTAAAAGTAAATTCTACTTCAAGAAGAACCTTCTCTAATAAGGGGTTATCAATGCACTGATCTTTTAATCGTAATTAATACAAAGACCCACAGCTGTCAACGTGCAGAGAATCAGATCTTGGAGCACTTAATCATAAATGAATATCTTTACCTGGTCCTTTCCATCAAGGCTTGGAGATACATGGGAAAGAAGAGACAGAATGATTGCAAAAGCCATAGGTTGTACATGACTATAAGAAAACAGCATTTTCTAGATGCAACAGGGCTGGTGCACAGTCTCTTGAGAGCATGCACAAAAGCTACACAATCCAAGCTCTACAAATTCCCTGCAGAAAGAAAAGAAGCCAGCATAATATCCTAGGTGTAAACAAGAAGCTACTTGTAAAAGATAGGTCCTGAGAACACAAATATTAATATTCAACAACATTACAGACTTCAGTGTATGGTAGACTCCATGCCCAGGGGTAATTGATGGGCAAAACATAGACCCAGTCAGTGATTGTTTTCTTAATATTTGGGGGTTTTGTTTTAATTGTTTTTGGGTGAGAAAAATGTTGAATGGGTAAGGGAAGGGGTCAAAGTATATTTCATGAAAAACATACAAAGCAAAACAAAATTAAAGTTTAACAATTATCAAGTTATATGAATTTTAAAAAGAAAAATTTTATTTTTGTTCTGTGCCTTGTGAGGGAGCATTTACAGCACTCAAGCCCTACATCCACCTGACGTTAATAACATATCCATTATTGTGCCAATGAAAATATCTTAGATTGTAACAAAAATTGTCTTTGGGTATGAACTGGAGAAAGATTTATTCTCGTATCATTTAGATGGCACAGAAGATGTGCCACCATTCATGAACTGCTTTGTTCCTAACAAGCTTATAGTTTTTCCCAGGGACATAATAAAGTACATCCCAACCAAAATTCATGAATATTTTCCTGCCATGAAATCTGCAGACCTTAATTTGATATTATCATTAGAAGAATAAAATTGTTTCTGCTTTACCTGATTAGGTAGAAATATGCCTAATTTCAAAAAAAAAATAACCATCTCATTAGTACTTTTTAAAATGAAGACTGTAAGTGGTTCCTATTTACTATCATTTGATTCTAAAACACTTTACGTAGCCTAAAAGAATTATCATTTATTACAAGAGAACTGCATTGAAGGATTTTGCCTTGTATCGTAGTTTAAGAGGTCCAGAGCATAACACTTTCAGTTACACTACTGTATCTTTTGGAAGGTTTCTCCTCTTGAGGCTTATTCTATTTCTCTCTTCAAGTTCCAACCCAAAAGATAATGTACCACCTTAATCATGTTAGAGGTGAGATTACTTTTTTACATCTTAAATTCAGAAATCCAATTTAGGACTTAATCCTTCTGTATGGTAATAGATTATTTCTTTTTTATTTAGTTTTTGGAACAATTACATCTGGATTTGCATAAGTCAAACTCCTACAAATGGAATATCTAAGAATTATGATCCTATGTGAACCCTTATAACATGGAGCTGGTTCAATGCGGTAAGTAATTCTGTCATTTTATCAAATAAAGACATTTGTACTATAAAGTAATGGGTCTAAGGCTTTAAAATTGATAAGAAACTTACTGGTTTCCTTATTTGTAACACATTTTATAGAACAATTTGATTTATAAAGTAAAATAACTTAGCTATGAAGAAGAGAAAATTTTAAGAATGAGAAATATACATCCAATTTGAACACTTGCATGTGCTCTGGGACATAGATCATTTGTACAATACTTGTGAAGCATTATAAGAACCTTGGTTCAACTCTGAGCATTACAAATACAATTGCTACAACAAAAAGAAATCTTGAAAAGATCCACGTGAAGCCATAATTTTCTATTTCTGCTAAAAAATTTGATATAATTGCATATACATGCTTTGATAAGCCCTGAGTGTGACAAGGAGTTTAAAGTTCTTATCATTGTGAAGAGCATAGAATGCTTGTTTAAATTACTAAATATACACCTGTTCTAAAGTTATGAAAGGAAATCACCTTCCCCAGTACTGCAAAGTAGACCCTCCCTCTGAGAGCCAGCTGTTTCACAACTTCGTTCAAATGCTTCAAAAAAAACCAAACAAACAAAAAAAAAAAAAAAAAAAAAAAAAAAACAGCAAAATAGAGTAAATATCTGAGTGACTCCCTTCTTATTCCTAGCATCAGTCAAAATGTAAGAGGCTGTTTTCATGAGCATGTTTGAGGGAGCAATACCCACTCAAAGGACAGCATGACTTCTCAGACTTCTATCTTTTTAATTTCATAGTATTTCCTGAGGTTAAAGCAATTTCCACTAGGTCTACATAGCTGGAGAGATTACTAAACATATATATTGAGGTATTTTAGTTATTTTCCCAGAATTTTATTGTTCTGCTGTGAAATACAGCCAAAAAGAAAGAAAGAAAGAAAGAACGCAATAGGTATAAACTTGTTAAATAAGGTAATAAGAATGTCTTTGTGTACTGATACCAGTACATAAAGGTGTCTTAGTTTTCATTAAGCATAGCATTTCATGCTTGTGTATGCATGGTTTCTGTTCTGTTGCTATTTTGAAAATAGTTTAGAAATTAAATTATGAGCATTTCTGTCTTCACAAATTCTTATTTTTATTTTTGCACATAAACACTTATTTTTCTTTTCTGATGACTAACTCTGCAATGCTTCTGAATAATGGATACTTATGCCTTTTTGTTGTTTTACTTTCAATTTCATTTCAAATAAAAGTGCATTATTAATAGCAAAGGAGAGAAGAAAACAACAAGAAAAATCTGAGAGGAGCTTAGTGAGGGAAGAAGCCTCTCACCTCACACTTGGGGCCCATTTATTTCTCCTGTTGACAGGTGAGTCAAGAATTTGAACAGTTGATTGAGTCTGAAATACACAGAAACTGTCTGGTAAAACTGGACATATGTACTGTAAATCACATAAAACATTATAAAATTGCATCATTCTGGGGATCAAATATACCCATGGTTCTTTTCAAGACATGTGTATAGCAAAAAAGCTTTGCTCATTTTTCTTACTATCCATATTCCTCCTTCCTATGTAACCTGCTAATATCCAAATAAAAAAAAACTATCTCATTCATGTAAATTCTCAATAGAACAAGAAAACACAGTTTCAATTCTCCTACACCACTAAATAAATTACACCTTTAAATTATGTAACTGCATAAACTTAAAACTGCAATACACAGAGACGAATAATTGGAATGCTTAGGTGTTGTAGGTACCTGAAATATGTTTAAGATGGTGTTCTGTCATGCCAAATATCATTGGATTCATGTTAATCCAAAATGTACAGTGGGAGTCATTATAATTAGGAAAATGTTTAAAGACACTTGCAGTGCATTTTGCATAATTTTAACACCTCTCTTGATATTTTAACTTTGCATAGTGAGCTTTTCAATTTAAAGAATGCTGCTCTGCTGAGCTTTGATGTGTCAGGTATTACTAATAAATTACCCATGGCCTGAGGTCAGGATTTCTATTTGGTCAAGCTTCAAGAATGACATGTATATATAGCTTGATCATGCTAGCCCTTTTTGTCCTGGGAATATTTTTATTCCTGTCCATTGTGTTAAAGCTTGTCTTTAACAACATCAAGTTGGCAGACAAAGTACAGGGCTTGAACCTGAAAATCACTCCTAGACAGAGTTATTAAATTAACAAGCTGTCATGCCAAGGACAGTTAAGATTATGCAAAGAGACTTACCAACCTAAGACAGAAGCACATTGCTTTTCATAATGCATATTCCACAATGGGTAAGGAAGGCATTCTTATTAAAATGACCTGAAACAGGTTCAGTCTTATTTATGAAATAAAAAAGGGGAAGAGGCAGAGAGCTTTTGGGGATGCTTGGCAAGAATTTGACATGTGTCAAGCACAAGGAAATGGGCTGATTGTCAGGAATATGACATTGGCTAAGGACAAGTAAGTGGTCTTCAGGCAGGAATCTGACATTATGCTAGAACAAAGAAGTAATTTCAGGCAGAAATCTAAATCTTAGGCTAGAACAAAGAAGGAATTTCTGGCAGGAATCTAATTATTAGATTAGAAGAAAGAAGTAATTTCAGGCAGGAATCTAAATCTTAGGCTAGAACAAGGAAGTAGTTTTTAGACATGAAAATGACTTTGGGTTAAGACAGGGAAATACATTCAGATATCCTGATAAGCCCTTAGAAACAGTGAGCATGGGAGTGTTCACGGAACTTTGTTTATTGCCTTGCTTGTTCTTTGACTATTTGTGTTTATTGTCTATAGGAGAAGCTAAGGTGGGAGGAGTAAGGAGAGGAAGAGGAGAAGGAAGAGGAGGAGCAAGGGGAGAGAGATCAGGGATTGGGGAACATGGAAGCAGATGTTTGCATGTCTCTAGCAGTCAAAGGTAGTTGGTATATCTAGGTTGGGTATTGGCTTACACCTCTAATTGTTTGGGCATATTGTTATTCAGCGTTACCAAACATATAAAGCCATTGATTAATATTTAAACATTAGTGTCTCATTTTCTTTCCTGGCCAGTGTGGATGGCAGGATGGGTTGGGCAATGCCCAGCCTTGCGGAGACATCGTGGAAGATTGGCAGAGCCATCTCCTATGCTGTTGTCTTGTGGGTGGCAGGGCCAGTGTCTCTGGCTGACTGAGCAAACTGCCCGAGCTGAGCAGAGGGAGTATGCCCAATGCCATTCATGGCCGCAGGCCTAGGCTAGTAGGGAACATGGCAGCTAATTAAGAATAGCCAGATTGGGAGCTACCATTTTTAAATTATTACCACAAAAATTGTCTTGCTTGTTTCTTGACTATTTCCATCTATTGTATTGCTAGTTCCTCAACATAGAACTGACCTTAATACTTGCATGTAATTAAAATGGTATAAAAGCAAAAAGGAGGAGGGGGATAGGATAGGAGATTTCTAGTGAGGAGAAATGGGGAAAGGGGATAACATCTGAACTAATAAATAAATAAAATATCCATTTAAAAAAAGATTTTTAATAAAATAACAGAAACACACCACTCTTCATAAAACTAAGCATATTTCAAACACAGTGCTAACTGAATAAATAACATTATACTCAGAGAATTTATAAATAACAGTAGCCAATTTTAAAAATAATGCTATAATTGTATATTTGAAGAGCCCAGCTTAACATTAAAATTCCCATATTGCTTTCGCACTCCATTTTATGATTACCTTGCCCTTGGAATGAACTCAGTTACTGGAAAACCTCCAACTTGTTCCAGGCACCATATCACCTTGGCAATGACCACAATTTCCCTATATAAACAACCACTCTTCCCCTAGCAACAACCAACCAGTTCATAGGAGAAAAGTACTTAATGTCTCAAAGTAGATTGATTAAGAAAGCAACCATTGTTTATAACAAACTGAAATTATTACTAGCCAATGGAAGTTTGCCAAACGAATGTCTACCAATTATGTAACTGCCACGTTGGAAAGTCCCTTTCCCTGATGCAACCATAATAAAGCAAGGCTTGTACCAGCTCAGTACCTTCTACACTATCCATTGTGGTGGGCAGATTGGAGGGTCTGAGATCACAATTGGAGAAAGACTCTTTCTTTTGCATATATGTTTGATTCCTGGTGGTCTCTGGGGACCCTATGATCTGGGCATCATATTTTAAATAACATAATGCAATTTAATAATAACATATATTTAAAACATTCAGTATTGGTATAAATTTTACCAAGTGGACAAGATAAAAAAAAAAATCTTAGTTGGTAATACAAAGTAAAAATAGACTCCAAATTATATATTGGAAAATTATTCTAGAAAGGGTTATTATAAAAAGTAGTCACAAGAGCTAAAGCTGTCTCACAGCCCTAGGCACCCAAATTCCACCTGAAGAGAGCTGTTCTAGGAGTGCTCTCACTCCTAAGCCCACAGGTGAGATCATCACTTTTGCTCCAATAAATGACAAAAAGTGACCTACCAAGAGTGGACAGTGTACTGAACCAATGGAGCAGCCAGGGACAGGATCATTTAGGTCTCCATCTGCACTTCAGAGCTAAGGGTGTCCCACTGCCATCCATACCCAAATCTCACCAGGAGAAAGCTGGTCTCCCCTTGTGTCCTGACACACCTAAGATTACAAGCCACAGGCCCACAGGAGAAACAAGCTCCAATCAGAGACAGCAAGACCAACTAACACTAGAGATAACCACATTGTGAGAGGCAAGCAAAAGAACCTAAGCAACAGAAACCAAGGCTACTTGGTATGATCAGAACCCAGTTATCCCACCACAGCAAGTCCTGGCTAACACAACACACTGAAAAAGCAAAATTCTTATTTAAAATCACATTTCATGGTGATGATAAAAGAATTTTAAAAGGACACAAAATAACTCTCTTAAAGAAATACAGGAGACCACAGGAAAACAGGTAGAAACCCTTAAAGTGGAAACACAAAAAATCCCTTAAAGAATTACAGGATAAAACAACTAGACAAGTGAAGGAATTGAACAACACCATCCAGAATCTAAAAATGGAAATAGAAACAATAAAGAGATCACAAAGGGAGACAATCCTGAAGATAGAAAACCTATAAAGGAGATCAGGAGCCATAGAAGCAAGCATCACCAACAGAATAAAAAAGATAGAAGAGAGAATCTCAGGTGCAGAAGATACCATGGAAAACATAGACAAAACAGTTAAAGAAAATGCAAAATGCAAAAAGTTCCTAACCCAAAACACCCAAGATATCCAGGACACAAAGAGAAGACCAAACCTAAGGATAATAGGCATAGAAGAGAGCAAAGATTCCCAAATTAAAGGGCCAGTAAATATCTTCAACAAAATTATAGAAGAAAACTTTCCTAATATAAAGAGATGTTCATGAACGTACAAGAAGTCTATAGAACTCCAAATAAACTAGGCCAGAAAAGAAATTCCTGTATCACATATTAATCAAAACACTGTTTGCACAAAACAAAGAAAAATATTAAACACAATAAGAGAAAAAGGGAAAAAGGTCAAGTAACTTATAAAGGCAGACCTATCAAAATTACACCAGACTTCTCACCAGAGACTATAAAAGTCAGAAGATCTTGGACTGATTTCATACAGACCATAAGAGAACACAAATGCCAGCTGAGTCTACTATACCAAGAAAAACTCTCAATTGCCATAGATTGAGAACCCAAGATATTAAATGACAACACCAAATTTACACAATGTCTTCCCACAAATCTAGCCCTACGAAGGATAGTAGATGAAAAACTCTAATACAGGAGGAAAACTATAGCATAGAAACAGAAAGAAAGTAATTTTTTCTTTTATCAAACCCCAAATAAGATAGCCACACAAACATAATTCCGCCTCTTTCAACAAAAGTAACAGGAAGTAATAATCACTGGTTCTTAATATCTCTTAAAATCAATGGACTTAATTTCTCAATAAAAGGACACAGACTAACAGACTGGATACAGAAACAAGACCATCATTTTGCTGCATACAGGAAATTCACCTCAGTGGCAAAGACAGACACTACCTCAGAGTAAAAGAAACAAGCTGAAGTAGCCATTCTAATATAGAATAAAATCAACTTCATGACTTTCATGAAATAACAATGACTTCATGAAATTTTCAGTCAAATGGATGAAATTAGAAAATATTATCCTGAGTGAGGTAATACAGTCACAAATGAACACACATTGTATGCATTCACTGATAAGTGGATATTAGCTCAAAAGCTCAGAATACCCAAGATACAATTCATAGACAACATGAAACTCAAGAACAAGGAGGACCAATGTGTGGATGTTTCAGTCCTTCTTGGAAGGGGGAACAAAATACTCATGGGAGAAAATATGGAGACAAAGTATGGACCAGAGACTGAAGGAAACGCCATCAGAGACTGCCACACCTGAGGATCCATCCCATATGCAGACATCAAACCGAGATTTTTTTGGTGATGCTAGGAAGTGCTTTATGACAGGAGACTGATATTGCTGTCTCCTGAGAGGCTCTGGTAGAGCCTGACAAATCCAGAGGCAGATGCTTGCAGTCAGCCATTGGACTGAGCATGGGTCCACAGTGGAGGAGTTAGATAAAGGACTGAAGGTGCTGAATGGGTTTGCAACCCATAGGAAGAACAATAATATCAACTCACCAGACTTTTCAGAACTCTTAGTGACTAAACCACCAACTAAAAGGTACTCATGGAGGGACTTATGGCTCCAGCTGCAAATGTAGAGGATGGTTTTGTTGGACATCAATGAGAGGAGAGGCCCTTGGTCCTGGGAAGGCTTGATGCCCCAGCATAGAGTAATGCCAGAGCGGGGAGGCAGGAGTGGGTGGGTTGGTGTCGGTGGAGCACCTTCATGAAAAGAAGGGGAGAGAATATGGGATATGAGGTTTCTGTAGGGGAAACCAGGAAAGAGGGTAACATTTGAAATGTAAATAAATAAAATAAAAATAGTCACTGTGTATTTTATCATAAAAGACTGCAATAAGTAAATCCTGAGTAGCCCCTGCTCCTTTTATTAAAAATAGACTCATCTAATATCTGTTTTACAGTTTTGCCTCCCCTCATACCTCCCAGTTCCTCCTCACTTCCTTTTTCATCTGAATTCAATGTATTTCTATCTGACATTAGAAAAAAAAAACAGACTTCTAAGTGATAACAACAAAATTCACCAATATAAAATTAATGAGATAAAACAATAATCATTGGATGTAAGGTCACAAGGCAGCCTAACACAAGAAAAGCTGTTCCAAAAGAAGGGAGAAGAATCAGAGACTCATTCATCCACATGCTCAGGAGTTCCACAGAAACACTAAAGTGAAAGGCATAGTACATATGGAATGGACGTGGTTCAGACCCATGCAGGTCCTGTGCATGCTGCCTTGGTCTCTATGAGTTCATATGAGTTTTGCTCAGATAATTTAGAGCCTTGTTATTCTGGTGTCCTCCATCCCCTTTGACTCTTACACTCTCTCTGTTGCTTTATCCTAGGTGTTCACTGAGCAACAACTTGAGAGATTTGTTATAAAATCCCATTTACAGCTGAGTAGACCAAGGTCTCTGACTCTGTCTCTCTGTCCGTCCCTCTGTCCGTCTGTCCGTGTCCGTCTCCATCTCCATCTCTGTCTCTGACGGAAGTCTGTGTCCGTCGTCTTCTCCGTCTCCTCCATCTCCTCCGTCCTCTCCTCCGTCCTCTCCTCCCTCTCCTCCCTCTCCTCCCTCTCCTCCCTCTCCTCCC
>JANHMN010000012.1:71040030-71080316 GCA_030674055.1 Rhabdomys pumilio | reverse complement strand
AGAGAGAGAGAGAGAGAGAGAGAGAGAGAGAGAGAGAGAGAGAGAGAGAGAGAGAGAGAGAGAGGTGTGTCATAGACACCATAAGAAAACTTATAGAATCAACTAACCTAGACTGATAGAGGCTTACAGAGACTGAACCACAAATCAGAGAACATGCATGGATGCATGGCATGGACCTAGAACCCCTACACATATGTAACAGATGTACATGTTGATCTTCATGTGGGTCCCCTAACAGAAGAAGCAGGGGCTGTCTCTGACTCTGCTGTCTGTCCTTAGTCGTCTTTTTTTCTAACTGGACTGCCTTGTCTAGCCTCAATGGGAAAAAATGTACCCAGTCCCACTGCAATTTGATATGTCCACTTTTTCTTAGAATCACACATGTCAGCAGGATGTATTTTCCAAGTGAGCTACATACTTCAGTTCCTTTCTCCCTAATTTTGATTTAGTGCTATATAGATTTGTTCCTATTCCACCTCCACATTTTTCAGTGTGCAAACATATGTAAAACATTGCATTTCCCTGAGATTCATATGTATATTTAGAATTACTTTGCACATGAATGGTAATAATTATTCTCCTCATAATAAAATTATTTTTATCTACATCATTTTTTACAGTGATTCTTATATCTTATGTGGTTATTCTATATTTAAACTCACCTTGCATCTTATGAACTATACACCATACAGATTGACATAGTCTGCAAATAACCTAATGAAATGTACTTGTGAGCAAATGCTTTGCTCTCTATTAATATGAGAGAAGAGCAAAGAATCCTATAGAATGTTAAGTCAATTATCCTACCCCTGAATAGGAAGTGGTTGAGTTGGATGTTGACTCATGTAACATTTCAGTCACTGTGTACTATTAAAATTTTCATGAGTCCAAAATCAATAACATGGCATAATATCAATAGTTCTATTTTATCCCTAGGGATAGCAAAATAATGTAGAGTTAGAAAGATATGATGATGAAAGATAAATAAGTCATAGCACCAAGACTATAAAGACTATTAGTAAAACTTTGATTATATTATTATTAAAAATTCCAAATATTATGCTCATATTTGCTACTGTTTGATGAGTAGTTGATTGGCACCATATTATAAGAAAATGAGGAAAATAAAATAAAAAATATATTTTCAATGAAAAAAATCAAAAATCTATGTGAATATTAATTATTGACATCCAAAGCCTGTTGAATAGGTAAATGTTTTTATGTCTTTGATTCATAGTCATAGTACAAAAAAATCTACACTGACTTAGGATTATTATACCCACTAATGTTTGTATATTCACTCTAAAGGTCAAGCTCCTCATGATACAGGCATCTGTCTCTTGCATTTCCAGGTTCCATGTGTTCATGCATAATCTTCATAAGGCTAATATGAGTACCCTGGTAGTAAATCTGTTTTAATGACTTGCAATATAAAATTTTAAAAGATAAATACTTTACTTAATCAACTATTCTTAGCTGGTAAATAAGGTGATGTTGCATCAGTCTTCAAATGAACATGATCAACCAATAATCAGCATTTTATAATGTATTATTTCTGTAGTCTTCCTTTTTATTCTTAAAAAAAAAAAAACAAAATTGATTGTTTTATTTGGGATGATTGTTTTATTTGTGAAAACTCTAGACTTATTATGCTGCCTAAAATCACATCAAATTTTAAAGGCTGATATACAATATTTTTTAAAATCACATTTGACCATCTCACTGGAAATCATACCATATTTTTAACTAATGCCCTTCTCCAGTTGTGCTAGGAAAATGCTGAATTATAAGTGTATGAACAAGAAGCCCATTTTTTTCTGTTTTTCTAACATTACAATAGAAACTAATTTTCAGGAATATTTTTACTTCATACTAATCTTCTTCTTTCTTATACTTTACTAATGAAGTAGAGTTCATGGACACAGAAATGCTGTGATAACTAAGTTCTCATATAAATGTCATCAAGTGTTGACCTGGTTCTTCATCAGAAACAGGGCTCAAGACACATACTCACAGGCAAAACTGCACAGGAAGGCTGTCTTTCTCTTCTGTCTCTGCTCCAAGGTGAGAACTCATTAGTTATTGTGCAGAATTAGAGGAGTTCTGAAACCATGAAGTACAGTGACTCTGAGTCCTAAAGAAAGGGCATCCAGATTTTTCAGTGTGACGGAAGGCTTGATCAATATGTTTCAACCACTTTAAATTGTAAGCCTAGAAAATTTTAATCCTATCTGTGATAGGTTCTCGTATTTACCTATCTTTTCAGTAAAATCCCTATAGAACTGGCAGCTAGTATAAAAGAGGTAGTAAATAAGTGTAAAACAGACTACAACCTAAACTATCAATAACCATTTGAAGAGATAGATAAATATTACAAATATAATCGAATATTGTTCAATGATGAGTATATACCACATGAACTGAATGAGTAATATTCTTATAGTGGAATTCGAGAAATGTAAAGCACTAAGAAAAACCTCATTATGCTTAAAGAATCTGTATAGTTCTGCTTCATTTTTTTTTCTTATAGAGAGGAGGATAAAGATATTAAGAAGGTGGA
The DNA here is from genome assembly GCA_030674055.1 of Rhabdomys pumilio. Lineage (NCBI taxonomy): Eukaryota > Metazoa > Chordata > Mammalia > Rodentia > Muridae > Rhabdomys > Rhabdomys pumilio. Next base: position 71,077,756 of record JANHMN010000012.1, on the reverse strand, counting down.
GGCAATTGAGGCCAGTGAGATGCCAGTGAAGTTCCAGTGAAGTTCTTAACCTGGGCCACTGTGATATACATGTGGCCATCTGTTGTAATAATTAAACTGCATAGTTATAATTAATTATACAATATGATTAAGATTTTCCAAAATATTAAAAATATATTCTATACTAGCTGTTGCAAATGCATCTGCAATTTTACTTCTAAAAAATGTCAGTCTTCAAAATGCATGTTTGCACACATGTATGTATTTGAATATATAGAAGTATATTTCTGCTGAGTATGGTCATTGGTAGTCATGTGTAAATATGCTACCTTCATGTATGTTTGTGTGGTACAATGTATATGTATAAGTACGTTCATGTATTTATGCATACATCTTTATTTATATACACATATATTTATTCATACCCTGTGTATATATGAGTGCATATATATATATACATACATATATATACATATATATATATATATATGTATATATATATTATCTATGTGTGTGTTTTTTCATGTGTTTATATGTTCAGGTATGTGCAGGTATTTTGTGTGTGCATCCTGAGTCAATGAGAATACACATATATAAGTGTGTGATTGTATATTAATTTAATGTTGTTAGGGCCTGTTAGTGAGACCAACATTTTACCTTTTCTATATGATGATTCTTAAGGGTCTCCTAATCCTATTTCATTGTGATATGGAAGCTTTTATTGCAACTGCTTGTGATTAATTTAATGATGTTTGCCTTAGCAGTTCTTAACTTCTTCATTTAAGCACATCTATATTAATAAAATTCTTCCCTGACTGAACTGATGACTAAATCAAGATTAAATAACTATGCAACTATTAACACTCATAATTTTCCAGGGAAAAATGCAAAAAAAAGGAATGGAAATGTTTGAAAAGTCAATAATATTTTTTGTCAGTTGTTGAGTATCTAAAGTACGTAATATGAACATTACATACTATATTTTTTCTGTGAATATCAAATGTCAGGTAAGAAACTTTTAGTGACAATATTGTTTATGCTAGACTAGAAAATTTCTTTAGATGCATAGCATTAAAAAGAAACAATTTCTTTGGGGAACAATGTCACTCTTCACACATCACAAATGGCTTTGTACATTAACAATTAGGTATCTTATATAAAATAATTATATATGTGTATGTGTGTGAAAGGCAGAGAGAGATAGAAAGATGAAGAGAAAGAGATAAAAATAATTTTATACAGGCAGTGGTGGTGCATGCCTTTAATCCCAGCACTTGGGAGGCAGAGGCAGGCAGATTTCTGAGTTCAAGGCCAGCCTGTGAGTTCCAGGATAACCAGAACAACACAAAGAAACCCTGTCTCAAAAAAACAAAAACAAAAAAATTTTATGCAATATATTTTGATCACAGAATCCCCTTTCCCAGTGCCTCTTAGATCCTCCCCACTTACCTAAATTCATGCCTTCTTTTTCGCTATTTCTTTAGAGAACAGTAAAACAAAGAAAAATGCAAAAAAAATCAGATTTTAAAGAATCAATAAGAAGTTTAAAAATTGAAAGAAATGCACACATATACACAAAATGAAAATGTTTGAAATGTGAAGCTATGTTGTACTCTTGAAAAGCATAATAAAATATCAGTAGTTAATCTTAAGCCTAAATGGATTTACTCCACCACAGTTTCTGTTTTGTCAGTAATTATCAGTAATTCTTTTAGATGTAAACAAATATTTGAAATTCAAAATGTAAAACCTGTATTATGGCATTGTGTTTGCTGTGTCCCAGTCATGACTCCTGAAAATCAGACACAAACTGTAATAAGCATACTGAGTATTTTTGAATTTTTAAAAGTATAAATGTGAAAAAATATAAATGTGCATACATAGACACATCAGAAAATATTTATCTCTGTTTTACATCTAATTCTCTGTTATTTTATTACACACATGTGCATGCAAATACATAATAAAGTAAAAGAAGCTATAAACTTGAGAGTGGGTAGAACAGGAGAAATTTGAGGGAAGGTATGTGAGAGAGGCTGTAGATAGGAAAAGGAGATAAAAGAGATATAATTCTATTTTATTTAAAACAAGAAACAAAACTAAAAGAAAATTAGAACAATATCCACTCTTCAAAACAATGTCATCCTCATTGCAGAGAAGGATTTTTTTCCTGCTTAGTTTCCAGTAAAGCCTGTTTCCCCTTCTCTGAATAAATCAATGGATTTTTAGCCAAACATGTTTGCTATTCCAGTTGCTTCTGCTCAGGTCTTACTCCAGGCAGCCAGTGTACTGGCCTACTCAAGATAAGGTACGACTGTCATGTCAAGTGGTAATGTGAAGCGGCTGTGAGTGACAGTCTGTCCTGATGTGTACACAGAGCTAATCAAACAGCTAGGGACAGAAGCAAACTAGTGTACAGCAAAAGCAATATATAGAGACTCAGAGTAGTCATACCACACAGCTTATACATTTGTTCCTAACAACACTGATTCTATGAGCCACAAGTTCTGCTTCTTATATGAGCTTCATTTGGTCTATGTGTTGTTCTTTCATTTTAAAGAATTATTCAGGAACTAGGATCTAGAAATAGGACAATTCTATCACCACAAAGTGAAGATTAATCCATATCAAACAAAAAGATAGTTATCCATTTTACACATTAGTTAAACAGTTTCTAAACCTATTCCTAAAGTATCTTAACATTATTCTTTCCCAGGGTACAGTTTGGGGATACTCAATTGAGAAGTGTTGGCATATTGAATGACAACCTTTTTTCCTTATGGCCAACTACATGTCAATGGCAAATGAAAATTGCACTGCAGGCCAGTTTATTAGTTCTTCTCCCAACACAGGAGGAATATCTAAGCATGTTATGCTCACTCTGTCAGTTGCTAGCAATCCCATGCCTAATGGCTTAGATCATGATCTCAGTTGAACTATAAAAGTTTGCTACTGAAGTTTATACATGCCTTGAAGAAAGGCATCCAAGAGGATCCCAGCATACTGGATCCTTTCAATCTCTTGTTAAACTGCAAGACTGAGAATGATATCTACAAGAAATAATTTATCAAATCATGATAAGGTTAATACTAGAACCTGGTATGGCTTGGCATAGTCGCAATAGCAGTTGTGTGGTGACAACAAGAACAGCACCAAGCAGCCCTGGTTTTAGTAACGTAAGCCTGTAGTGAATAGTGGCATATGTCTGAAATGTCAGGCTGCAGCATCTCCGTCAGCAGTAGTCAAAAAAAGCACTTCAATGAAATTTCCACCAAACTAGAAATTTTACACATTTAAATAATAGTCATATTTGCATAATTGTCACTGAAATTGTATTTAGGAAGAAGTAGTTGTTTATCTATTTTATGTATGTTTTTCTACACAGATCCACAGGTTGATTAATTCTGTTACCTAAAATGGACTCTGGATGGCAAGTGGTTAATTCTTTGGACTCTGGATGGCAAGTGGTTAATTCTTTGAAGTAAACCAGCACATGTCATAATATAAATAAACCAGTTACTCAAAAATACTGTAAACAGAATAAACCTGTAGAAAAAGAAGGAAGGGAATCATCAGTCCTCAGGCCCATGGACAGATTTTTTTTAGCATTTCCCTTTACTTTTGTTTCAGTATTATTTTGCTAGCATTACACTAGGGCAGGGTTAGTTAGGGAACAAGGGTTGTCCTTCTCCCAGGAACTAGACTATATTTTTATTAGCTAGAGATATAAGAACCAGTTGCAGCTCTAAGGGATCTATGCAATTACAGATCCAAGACCTCTGTAAAGCACTGTCTCCAGTACCTGGCCATTTCTAAAACTCCAATTTTATTAAGTAGAATATGCTGTTTCTAATAGTAACTGAATAACTCAATTACAAAAAGGTTACACATATAACACCCCCCCCCCCCCGTTGAAGGTTTTGACTAGTTATCACTAGTTAAATTTGGTTTTAGAAAATGTTCACAAATGTTCACAGTGCTTATTTATCCCTGTCACTGTTTACCATTTTACCCCTCCAGTTACTCACTCTCCTCTTCATTAATCTTTTTCTCATGTTCAAGATCATTTGTTTTGTTTTCTAATGTATTAAGATTAAACATGACTGTCTGTGTGAGCATGAGTCTGTCAATCGCTTGTAGTTAGGAGGTAAAGTATAGGACCCCATGAGCCTTTCTGGGTTTCTTATGGAGAAGACCAGTTTCTGTAAGGCCATGCAGGTAATGTATGGGTTAGTGTTAGTTCATAGTCTGCAGAATCATGTTTGTAGACCCACCCCAAGGTCTTCTGGCTCTCAATTCTTCCTATTCTCCCTTCCACAATATTCTCTGAACCTTGAATTTGAGTGAATACATGTCTTGTTTGGAGCTGTGACTTTAAACATGCTTATTTTCTCCATCTATGGCAGTTATACATTTCTGAATTCAACAAGTTTTGTTTTCTTGGTTGTTAGTATTGTTTTATTTTTATTTTATTTTATGTTTTGTTTTTATTTGCTTGCTTATTTTTGCTGTGGAGATTCTACGAACAAGGCTGAGTAACTTTTGTCTATGGATATAAACACAGATACTTAGAGGGTACTTTAGGGCTGTATAGCTTTTGTTAAAATTAAAAAAAAAAATCCGAGCCTACATCTTCCTTAGTTCTGGATGTCTATTCAGGCTTACAGTACCAGGCAAGGGTATCTCCTTCCCTCTCCTCTCGGACCAATCCCCAAATCCAGATTGGAGTTAGTTAATGTTACCCCTTCCACTGCCAAGCTTCTGTTGCTCAAATGAACATAGCTAAACCTGTTGGTTTGATTTCTGGCTCATAAGAGTAACAGTTGTGACACTTGTGTGACCCAAGCCTTCTTTATCACCCTCATAAATCTGTTTATACTCTGTGGATAGTTTAAATTTCAGCCAGAATGAAGAAACTTTCTCCCTCTTTGCATGTCTGTTTTCTCCATGTCTTACATCCAAAGTGTTTGGTATCGTCTTCATTATGATCTTATCCTCTAGTTCTGTTGGGTGACCAAGAGGAAAATTTATCTATTAAAGCTGACACCTAATTTAAATACTAGCTTTAGGTCATAGGATTAAAGGCCATTAGTTCAACAAGAAAATACATGAACTCTATTTTCTATAAAAATGTTGCTGGGAAAAGGGAAGTTTTGAAGATTATTGAAAAGCCTGCCATGGTAGCTCACTCCTGCAAATCAATATAAAGTCACTTATTTCTCTCCCATGTAACAGCTTCACCCTTATGTACATGGAGATTCTCAGAGAGATGAGAAAATGCAGAAGCAATCGAGATGAATAAATGTGAAAAGTACAGAAGTGAGGTGTTGCTTCCCATTTCACCATAGAATATAAAAACATAAACAAACAACACTACTCATGTGTTCTTCCCTTGTTAAATGACTATCTGATATGGGCATAAGAATATAAAAACAACATAAAATGTTTAAAGATATTTTCTGCATATTGAGTATTTGAAAATTCACATAAAAAGTGAATTACCAATAATACTTATAAAATTATTTTAGTAAAGGTACTTCACTGCTATGATATAAGACAGTTTTGAATTCTAGTTCAGAATAGCTTATTATATAAGCTGATCCTACCTACAAGGGAGTTTCAGTGTTTTCAGAAGTCACTCAATAAGCTATACCATTTAATTTCTCTGGAATTAAGATGTCAAAGAAGAAATCTATCTCAAGTGTTTGTACTGATTAGCTGTCATTCTTTACTTTGAAGTCTTCCATATCCAAGAAAAGCTTAGTTGTGGTGACATGCTCATCATAAGAACCTGTGAAAACTATTTATTGCAGTTAAATATTACAAAATATCTTGTGAAATTTGTTACAGAACAAAGATATACCATGATTAATGTACATATCACATGCAAATGTTAATGAAAGAATGAATATTATCAAATCATCTTTGTTTCATATAATAGAACAGAAAATGTTTAATAAAGTAAATTAGTACTAAGTTCTGTGTTTATGGTTGTTCATATCTTCATTGATAATTTTGAAAAATAAAATAAATAATGCTCAAGAAGGAGAATGCCTTAAAGAATAACACTATTTCAAATCAAAATACTCAGTTCTAAGAGCAGTGCTATGAGGTACTTATAGCAGAAAGAATTCTGAACAGGTCACCAAACCCATGGGATAAAGAGTTTATTCTCAACTTGACACTTTGGGCAAGTGGTAATATTTTATGTTAGGTTATTGAAAGGATGCCCTGGAATAGAATATTTGGATGTTGGCCTTTGCTTGTCTATTTTACATCTTTGTTCCCAGGAGATAAACTACTTCCTCTGCCATATGCTTTCACCATGGTCTGCTGCTTTGCCACAGGTGCCAAACCTTCAAATCTCTGAATCTCTGCCTCCAAGTAATCCGTTCTGTCTGGTAGAATGCACACAGGCACATGTTGCCTTTATACACTGTAAAGTCTTAGACAATTATTGAATATCACAATTTAATTCAGTCACATGAATTACTTTGCTGTGTTTTGATGAGTTCTTTGTAGGAAGCATATTTTTTAAATGTATTTTCATCTTCTATGATTAAAGGCTTTATTCTTAAGTTGTTGTTTTGGAATATGGTAGAACCTTGAAAATGTGGATGCTAGTGGGAAGGTGGCAAGCCTTTAGTCTTAGTAACCACAGAATTGATACTGAGAGGAGGTGAAGTCTTTAAGACATAGGATCTATCAATAAGAGAAACTTACCTTAGTGGAAGGTAAACTTGATTATTGGCTCTCCAGGTTTCTCCTCACTCTCTTTTGGCCTCCTACTTGCTGATGTACAATGTTTTGTTTCTTGAGTTCTCCCTCTTGACTGGCCAAAATTAATGCCATCCATTGACTATATGCTAAATTATTCAATGTTTTAAGCTGGAATAAGTATTTTCTTTTTATAATTTGGTTTCCTCTTGTATATTTCTATAGTTACTGAGTGATTAGCACACATTGTGATGGTTTCAGTAGGAAATGAACCAGATAGTTTCAAGCATTTAAGTACTTTGTTGCTCAATAGTAATTCTGTTTGGGAAGGATTCCTTGGTGTAGCCTTACTGGGGAAAATGCAAAGCTAGAAGATGTCTTTGAGATTTAAAGTTTCACACCAATTTTTTTCATCCTCCCTCCTGTGATTGTGACTCAAGATGTAAGCTCTTGGCTGCATGTTCTGAGTGATATACCCTGCCAGTTGGCCACCATGACTCTCCACCAAAACAAATGTTTATCCCCTTTGAACAATAAACCCAAATAAATTCTTTCTTCAATAAATTCTTTTTTGCTTTGGTCACAGTGGTTTAATATAGCAGTAGAAAGTAACTAAATTTGCAATGTAAACATTTATTTGAAACAGGTTCTCTTGTATACTATGCTATCATTGAACTAGGTGCATAACTAACAATAGCTGAGAATTTCTGTTCCTTCTATTCCCAGCCCTGAAGTGTCTAGGATAGTAGGCACGCAGCACCATTAATAGTGCTATTGATTAAAGAATATGCATGCCAGGCAAGGATTCTACAAACTCAGCTTCATCCTCAGCCTTGCAAACAGTGTTATTTTTCCAACATAAGTCTTTTTTTGATTATTTGGGAATTTCATATTGTGTACCCTAACCACAATTCATTTATGACAGTCACCTCTTGTGACCTCCCTGCACAAGAGAAGTAAAAAATAAAAGAAAAAAAAAGAAAAGAAAAATGCAATTTGTGTAGTTTATGTATTCACTGGAGCATGGTCAAACACCCAGTGTGCTGTCCCTTAAATAGAACTGAGTCATCTCCTTCCTGTACCTCCACCAGGAATTACCAGTTGTGGAGATCTACTCTTCAGCATCTCTGTCACTTTTTAAGAATTCTCCTCAGAGGCTTCCTCTCAGCTGTTGCTTTATTTGAGGGGTGTGGCTGTTCAGGTGAGGGTAGTTACCACAAAAACCTTCTATACCTCTCCTTCTTAATTGAGAGTTTGAAGTCATCAATGTCACAGTATAAGTAGCCTCCTTGCTCTTTACAGTCAGCAATCATTGATCTCTACACAGTCTCTGTCAAAAGCACAGACCAAGAACACAGACTGCTCCTTTAGGAGGATCACAGATCCAGGACTGGCTCTCTGCTGCAGCACCATCTATAAACATTGACATGGCTTCAAGCTGCAGCACAGACCATGGACATCTGCATGGCTTTCAATGGTAATCTGGGACACAGACATCAACAGTCAGACTATGAATACAGACAAGGGTCTTAGTGGCAGCACTGAACAAACATCATCATGACCTCGGGGAATTGTGCGGGGCATACAAATCAGTATGGCCTCCATGAAATTGCTTCCAGTGTCATCACAGACATTAGACCTCCACATGTCATTTAGTGGTAACTTGGGTCATGGATATTAACACAGACGCTAGCTGGAGTAGTCAGACATGGCCCTCAGAAGCAAACTATGGATAACAAAACAGGCCCCAGATAGAGTAGGTTCACAGACCCAGATATGCCCTTCTTGGAAGTATGGGCCTGGACATTACCTCATTCTTCACTCATATAATATACTCTGATCACAATTTCCTCTCCCTTCACTTCTCCTGGCTACCCCTGCCCCAACATTCACAATCTCCTGTCTTCCCCAGATTCATGATCCCTACATTTCCCTTCAGAAAACAGCAAAAGTCAACAACCAAACAAGACAAAACAAGATACAATAAGACAAGAAAAAAAGCCTTCACATCAAGGCTATACAAAAAAAACTTAAAAGGAGAAAATGAATTTTAAGAACAGGCAAAAGAGTTACATACCTGCTCCAACTGTTACAAGTACCAGAAATGCACCAAGCTAATAGCTAAAACATATAAGTTAAGGATGAGAACTTGGTGCAGACCCTTGCAGGTCTTATGTCTGTGACTCAGTCTCCGTGGGCCTATATGAGCCTTGTTTAGTTGATTCAGTGGACTGTGTTTTCCATATGTTCTCCATCCCCTTTAATTCTGACAATCTTTCTTCCCCTCTTCTGTGGGGGATGGATTAGAGAATAAGAAGTCTGACAGAACATCTTTTGTAGGAAGACAAGGCTTCCAGTGATAGGACTGGTTACACTTAGTCAAATTATTGGCAGAGAATATTCTTTGGAAATACCTAAAAACCCAGGTTGGTGCTAAGGCAGAGGTTCATTCTCCTGAAAACGGACAGCTGGGCCTCATTGCAGAGGACAAGATCTGCACAAGTCATTGACTGCAAAGAGGTCAAGCTGGTGCCTGCATAGAACCTTTACCCCTGTGTTCTAGTCTCTTCGGTGCACAAAAGCACTGTACAGGCTACTGAAAGACAAGCCTAGACACCAGCCCAATCACAAACCCCTCAACCTACAAATTGCTCTGCTGCAAGATGTACTGGGACAACAGTGACAAAAAGTTGTGGGAGTGGCCAGCCATTGTCTGCTTTAACGTGAGGCCCAGGTACAAAAGTTAGCCCATGCCTGACACTATATGGATGGCCAGGAACCAGACACTGGATAGTTTAAGATTCCTAGTGTAGAACGAAAGAATACTGGCATAAAAAAGGACTGCAATGATTTTTAACTATATTCTTCTGTACTTATAGGTTAGAGACTTATTCAGTTGTCATCAGATTGGTTTCTTTGGAAGCAGAAAGGAAGATGGGATCAGATACAAAGACTCACAGGCACAGGCACACATTATTTGGAGAAAGAATCTAAATTTGAGGTCTCCATCAGGTTCCTCTCCTCAGAGTTTGAGATCAATCAATTTCAAGGTCTGTTTAGAGACTGTGACTTCTGAAGAAACCACTGGGATTAACCATCAGTTGACCATTAATATCTTGTGTGTCAATGAACTATTTAGGTATCCTTCCGTAATTGGAATTACTTATTTGTTTGTACCTGGGTCTTACTTTAAATTATTTAGTTTCTAATTTGGCTTCATGAAATGTTTGCGCGTATATATTACTAAATACATTACCATTTACATAGGATTAATTGTTATATAATAGATCTAGTAGTGTAGTGAGTATTTAATCTTTGATCTTTTACTTAGCTGAAATAAAATCCGTTTGTTTCTATCTTGAGTCTACTTATCAATTTTGAGACACTCTGTCTGATCTAGTACTTTTTATATTAGAATAGTAGTTTTATTAAAAATATTAAAAGCATTAGTTAAAGTTTCCAGATATGGATAAGCTTTATGCCATATGATATAACACAGTTAATGAGTTATTTATGAAAAATAAAGATCTATTTATTAAGCCATATATTCAGTGAGTTCTAAATTACTGACCTGAATATCTCAGGAGCTTCTCAAATAGTTACTTTTCTGTCTGCCAAGTGAATCCAATTATGAAATAGTAAATTTTTTATTCTTTATTGTCATGAACTACCATTGACTTTTAGAAGACAGAATTCTGAGTAGAAACAAGTACAAATCAAATGTGACTTTTCTACTCAGATGTAATCAAGCAGATAACAGACCATAATATCATAATTTTCTAACATTCCTGACTTTAATAAGCCCATTTGAAAATCTAGACAGCAGGGCATCTTGGTTAAAGCTGAAAGCTACTGACAACCCCATTAAACTGGTCGATTGCTCTTGCATTTTGTTTGCAGAATTCAATTTCAATAAAATTGATTCTTTTTTAACAAAGGACTTTCTAGACTTCGATGTAATGTGTTTACAGTAAACCTCCAAATTTTCAATTATTGGGAAGGTGAAGGAACAGTCTTCTCTAAATTTTAATAAAAACTTTAAGCACTCAGAAAACACATCAAGTAAAGCAGAAGGGAAACACAAATATATCTGAGGGCTTTGCTGGTCTTTGAAAAAATTATCAAACCAAATCAATATTTTTGCACTTAAGATACTGAATAAAGGCAATACTTTCTGTGCAGCCTTTAGAGGAAAGGTTAAAGTTCAAATAAAAAGCCTTGCATGGCTATTTGCCATTCACAAACAGTGCTTTCCTGTTTGTGTTAAGAACATTTCTCATAATTCTGATTTATAGGTGCACTTACAAAGAGCAATTGAACAGGGTGCTCTTCGGGGTAAGCACTAGCCATGAATGAACATGTAAAGAGAGAGGCTCAAACTAAGCTTTGTAGTGTCAGAAAATGCAGCTATTTCCATTTGACCATTTGTGGACATAGATTTCAATTTAAGAACCAGTGCTGAAGCAGCTATTTTTCTTCTCCATTCTATTTCTTCTGTACTTTGAACAGTGTTTTAAAGATGAATAGCTTTTAATATATCCAGTTTAGTGTGAGCAGTGAATAGAACTGACGAGTTACTTAGTTGAAATTGCCCTTGCTACTGTTATACTCTTAATAGAAAAACTCAAGAACTTAAATTCCAGTATGGAAAAGAATACACAACTTGTAGTTAAAGGTAATCTTCTATTTTTATTAAAAAAAGAATAGAATATTTTTATTTAATAATGTATTCCAAGGAGAGAACACAACATAATTTTAAAAACCAGAATAAATACATCTGGCAAAAATGGAAAATGCTCTTATGTATAAACTTAAAAACGTATCAATTACCTTGACATTTTTATATGTAGAAATTTATTTTAAAAAGAGTGGCATGAATGAATAGAGTAAGAATTGCCCATCCTGAGTCAGTGAGCTAAGGCATATTTTCCACTCTCTCCTCTGACACACTCAGGGCATCAGGTGGTCTATTAAGGTTCCTGAGCCATTTGGAGTTGAGCTTTGTTCAGTGTGAGAGATAAGGTTTCAACTCCATTCTCCTTATAGCCATACAGTTAATGAGCACAGTCTTCTGCCAATGCTGACTTTCATTGGTGTATAGTGTTGACTTCTTGTATCAAATCTGGTGGTTCTAGGAATGTCATCTTATGTGTGTGTCTTTGATTCTATTCCATGGGTCAAGCTGTCTCTTTTGAAACTCTGTGATATGCTGTTTTAGATACTACAGTATGGTACTATAATCAGGAATACTGGCTGGTGATACCATCTAGATTTCTGAGGAAGGGAGGACAAGATTCTTTTAACTACCAGGGGTCTTTTGAGCTTCTGAGCAGAATACGGATAGCACAGGCATTAAACCACATTATAAATAAGTGATTTCTCATACAAACTACATTAGGAGAAAATTATAATCACTGACTAGAAATTAAAAACAAAAAACCAAACAAACAGCACAAAACCCTTCAAAATCTAAACAGTAAGAAAAAATTAATTTTAGCATGGAATAAAGTATTCTCAAATGATGAAGGACACATGATTAAAAAACATTTTTGAAAATGTTAATGTCTTTAGCAATCATGGAGCTACAAATCACAACTACACTTTACCCCAATTAAAATGGTTAAAGCCAATAATGACATATGAGGTGCTAATATGTTTCCTGACTATGCCTTGTGCCCCAGTGCTTTAGCTCATGTATGTCTCGGAAGTCTACAAGGTCCTGAAAAAAAAACTTGGTATATTTCAAAAATATTTATTCATTCATACATGTAAAGAATGTCTTTTGATCATATTCTCCACTCATTACTCTTTCTCCAATCCCCCTTCAACACCACTGAATTCCTTCTTCTTCCCAACACACCTCACTTCCACTTGAATGCCATTGTGCATGCGTGTGGCTTGTATGGACATGGATGGGATGTCATTGATTAGAGGACAATTTTCATGGGTCTACACAGCTGAAAAAAAATTTTTCCTCTTCAGGAAACATTAACTACCGATATCTACACAGAGAAGGGTAAAGTCTCACCAATTTATCCTCTATTCAAAATATCATGCTGATAGACCACATTTATCTAAGTATAATATAAGATACCACAAATACTATAAGTTCATGGGTCATGGCCAAAGACATTTTCTCAAAGAACACTTAACCCACTCTAGATTCAACAGTCTTTTGGCCTTTACTTCTGGCATGTTCTCAGAGCCTTATGAGGAGTAAGGTCACTATCTCAAATAAAAAAAAAAATATCAGGGGGCTGGAGAGATAGCTCATGGGTTAAGAACATTGACTGCTCTTCCAGAGGTCCTGAGTTCAAATCTCAGCAACCATATGGTGGCTCACAACCATCTGTAATGGGATCTGATGCTGTCTTCTGGTATGTCTGAAGACAGCTACAGCGTACTGCCGGGCAGTGGTGGTACACGCCTTTAATCCTAGCACTTGGGAGGCAGAGGCAGGCGGATTTCTGAGTTTGAGGCCAGCCTGGTCTACAGAGTGATTTCCAAGGCAGCCAGGGCTACACAGAGAAACCCTGTCTCGAAAAAACCAAAAAAACAAACAAACAAAAAAATCAGAAATGTAAATGGAAACATAACAACAGAAACTGAGGAAATTTAAAAAATCATTAGATCCTATTACAAAAGCCTATGCCTAACAAAACTTGAAAAGGCTGGATGAAATAGACAATTTTCTAGACAAACACCAGGTACCAAAGTTAAATCAGGATCAAATAAGGCAGCCTCGTATACCCTAATGAAATACAAGCAGGCATTGAAAGTTTCCCAACCAAAAAAAGCAAAGGACCAGATGAGTTTAGTGCAGAATTCTACCAGACCTTCACAGATGACCTAATATGAATACTCTTCAAATTAGTCCACAAAATAGAAACAGGATCCCTAAACAATTTGTTCTATGAAGCTTCAATTACGCTTATACCTAAACTACACAAAGACCCAACAAAGAGAACTTCAGACCAATTTCCTTTATGAATATTGATGCAAAAATACTCAATAAAATTCTCACAAATCAAATCCAAGAACACATCCAAGCAATCATTCATCATGAACAAGTAGACTTCATCCCAGGGATGGAGGCATAGTTCAATATATAAAAAGCCATTAATGTAATTCACTGTACAAACAAACTCAAAGGGAAAAACCAAATGACCATCTCACTAAATGCTGAGAAAGCACTTGACAAAATTCAATACCCCTTCATGCTAAAAGTCTTAGAAAGATCAGCAATTCAAGGCCCATACCTAAACATAGTAAAAGCAATATACAGCAAACCTGTAGCCAACCTCAAACTAAATGGACAAAAATTTGAAGCAACCGCACTAAAATCAGGGACTTGATAATTCTGCCCACTTTCTCCCTACCTATTTGAAATAGTACATGAAGTGCTAGCCAGAGCAATTAGACAACAAAAGGAGGTCAAAGGGATACAAATTGGAAAGGAAGAAGTCAAATTATCACTATTTGCAGATGATATGATAGTATACTTAAGTGACCCCCCAAATTACACAAGAAAACATCTTAACCTGATAAAAAAAACTTCAGCAAAGTGGCTGGATAATGTTGAAGTAATTATTTAAAACAACGTTCTCTTGAGCCGACTATCTAAGCAGCAGCAGCTCTGCTTAGCATTGTCACCATGTTCTGAGGCCAGAGGCCACATGCACCCCACAGCTAGGGACAGTCACCAAGAAACACCAGCCCTGGCAGTCATGAGATGCCAGCATAGGGAGATGGCTCTGCCAATCTTCCACGCTGTCTCCACAATGCTGGGCTGAGCCCAGACCATCCCGCCATCCACTGGGTACCTGGTAAAATGGGACTCTAATGCTTAGATTATCCAAAGGTTTTATATGTTTGGTAATGCTTAATAACAACAAGATGCCCACACAATCAGAGGTGTAACCCAATACCCAACCTAGATATACCAACCTAGATATACATTTGACTGCTAGACACACACACACACACACACACACACACACACACACACACATCTGCTGCCATGCTCACCTCTCTCTGGTCCTCATTCCCTCTCTTGCTCTTGCTCTTCCTCCTCTCCTTCCTCCTCTTACTCCTCTTCTCCTCCTTACTCCTCCCACCTTAGCTCCTCCCAACTTGCAGGGAAAATATGACACTACAGGATATAAAACTAACTCAGACTAACAGTAGCCTTTCTCTACTCAAAGGATAAACAGGATGAGAAAGAAATTAGGTAAATGACACACTTCACAATAGTCACAAACAATATACAGTAACCTGTAACTCTAATCAAGCACGTAAAAATCTGTATGACAAGAACTTCAAGTCTCTGAAGAAAAAAAATCAAAGAAGATCCCAGAAGAGGGAAAGATTTCCCATTGCTCATGGATCAGCAGAATTAACATAGTAAAAATGGCCATTTTACCAAAAGCAATTTACATACAGATTTAATGCAATGCTCATCACAATTCCAATTCAATTTTTCATAGAGTTAGAAAGAGAAATTCTCAAATTCATTTGTAATAACAAAAACCCAGGATTGCAAAAACTATTCTCAACAGTAAAAGAAACTCTGGAGGTATCGCCATCCTAGATCTCAAGCAGAATTATAGAGCAATACTGATAAAAATTGTATGATACTTGTACAAAAACAGGCAGGCAGATCAATAGAATAAAATTGAAGACCCAGAAATGAATTCACACACCTACGGTCATTTGATGTTTGACAAATGAGCTGAAACCATCCAGTGGAAAAAATACAGCATTTTCTACAAGTGGTGCTGGTTCAACTGGAGGTCATCATGCAGAAGAATGCAAGTCAATCCATTCTTATCTCCTTGTACAAACCTCATGACCAAGTGGGTCAAGAACCTCCACATAAAACCAGATACAGTGAAAATAATAGATGAGAAAATGGGGAAGATTCTCAAACACATAGTGACAGGGTAAAATTTTCTAAACAGAACACCAGCGGCTCATGCTCTAATATCAAGAATTGATAAATGGAAGATGGAACTGTCAGGCATAGGTGGAAACAGAAATTCATGTTCCAGTGAAGGCTGGATACCCCAGTGTGGAGGAATTTGTGGGTGGAAAGGTAAGAGTGGGCAGATGAGTAGGGGCACATCCTCATAGAAGCAGGAGGAGGGGGACAGGGGTGTTCTTGGATGGGATGGTAATGGGGAAAGGAGATCACATCTGAAATGTAAATAAAATATCCACAAAAAAAAAAAAAAGAAAAGAAAAGAATTGACAAGTGGCAGCTCATAAAAATTGCAAAACTTCTGTAAGGCAAAGGACACTGTCAATAGGACAAAGCATCAACTAACAGATTAGGAAAAATCTACCAATCTTACTTTTGGATAGATGACTAATATCCAATATATTCAAAGAACTCAAAGAGTTAGACTTCGAAGAATCAAATAACCCTATTAAAAATGGGGTACAGAACTAAACAAATAATTTTCAACTGAGAAATATCAACTGGCAGAAAAGCACCTAAAAAAATATTCAACATCCTTAGTTATCAGAAAAATGCAAGTCAAAACAACCCTGAGATTCCACCTCACACCAGTCAGAATGGCCAAGCTCAAAAACTCAGGTGGTGGCAGATACTGGAGAAGATGTGGAGAAAGAGGAACACTCCTCCATTGTTGGTGGGATTGCAAACTGGTACAACCATTCTGGAAATTAGTTTGACTGTTCCTTAGAAAACTAGACATAGTTTTACCTGACAACCCAGCTATATCTCTCCTGGGCATATACCCAAAAGATTCTCTAACATATAACAAAGACACATACTCCACTATGTTCACAGCAGCTTTATTTATAATAGTCAGAAGCTGGAAAGAACCCAGATGTCCTTCAACAGAGGAATGGATAAAGAAAAAGTGGTACATTTACACAATGGAGTATTACTCAGCTATTAAAATAAATGAATTTATGAAATTCATAGGCAAATTGATGGAATTAAAAAATATCATCCTGAGCGAGGTAACCCAAACACACACACACACACACACACACACACACACACACACATACACACACACACAAAACACACACACACACAAAACACACACACACACACACATAGTATGCACTCACTGATAAGTTGATATTAACCCAAAAGCTCAGAATACCCAAGATACAATTCACAGACCACATGAAACTCAAGAAAGAAGACCAAAATGTGGGTGCTTTGTTCCTTCTTATAAAGAAGAACAAAATACTCACAGGAGGAAATACGGAGCAGAGACTGAAGAAAAGGCCATTCAGAGACTGCCCCACCTGGGAATCCATCCCATACACAGTCACCAAGCCCAGATATTATTGTAGATGCCAAGAAGTGCTTTCTGACAGAAGTCTGATATAGCTGTCTCCTGAGAGGCTGTGCCAGAGCCTGACAAATACAGAAGTGAATGCTCACAGCCAACCATTGAACTGAGCATGGGGTCATCAATGGAGGAGTCAGAGAAATAACTAAAGGAACTGAAGAAGTTTGCAACCCCATAGGTAGGACAATAATATCAAATAACCAGACCTCCTCCTCAGACCTCCCAGGGACTAAGCCACCAACCAAAATGTACACATGGAGAGACCCATGGCTCCAGGTGCATAAGTAGAAGAGGATGGCCTTGTTGGACATCAATGTGAGGAGAGGCCCTTGGTCCAGTGAAGGCTCTATGCCACAGTGTAGGGGAAATCGAGGGAGGGGAAGCAGGAGTGGGTGGTTGAGTGGGGGAACATCCTCATAGAAGCAGGGGAGGAGAAATGGGATAGGGGTTTTCAGAGGGTAAAACGGGAAAGTGGATAACATTTGAAACGTAAATAAAGAAAATATCCAATAAAAAAATGAAAAAAAGAAAAAAGGAAAAAAGGATGAAAAAATGTCCAATGAGTTTTGGGAAGAAATAACTCAGCAATTATGAGCAATTGTTGATTTTATAAAGAACCTAAGCTTCAGTTCCTGGTGCATGTATTTTGACTCAGAACCATTGTTAACTCCAGTTTCATGGAATAGAACTAATCCTTCTGCTTTTTTGTGGGCATCAGGCATACACATGGTTTGCATGTATGTATGTGTGTGTGTGTGTGTGTGTACTACCATTTGCATATGTGTGTACATAAATTTATATGTATATATGTAAAATACTCATACTCATAAGTAAATCTAAACTTAAAAAATGGTTTAAGTATTAAAATGAAGTAAATATTATATGAGATACATTATGACTTATTAAATTATAAATATATGTATTATGGAAATATAATTATACTCATGATCAATATATATCATACTGTGGAAAATTAAATATATTTATTGTGCTGTGTAAACCAAATATACATAATTAATATGACTGATCTATGTGATTCTAAGAACATAATCACCTGAGGACCACGTGGTCATGTAAAATTATTTTCTTAGCCATATATACATTTTACTTTTATAGTATATATGAATAATTAGTATAATATATTAATATAATATATTATATGTAATATACTTAGTATATTAATAAGTTGATTTAGAGTAGGGACCAATATTCCAGTTCCTTACTATTCTCATAATATTTCTGAGAGAAGAAAAATACTGCATATTATAGTAAAAAATTGTTTCAAGATTATGTATAGATGTATATATTTAAAGAAAGTTCACATGGTTTGATGGTCAGTAAAACCTGGACTTCAGCATAACAAACAAAAGGCAAAAGCTATGAAATCATATACTTTGATATATTAATGGTGTGACATCAGGCAGAAAGTTCATAGTCTTTCTGTAATTCAATATTTAGTTAAGTAGCTCCTTTCAAGGAAATAAACTCAGATTATTGTATACTTTTATAAATACACTTCATGATTATATGTTGTAAGATTATAGTGCCTTCTTGTGTCTATCAAATGTATGGAATCTATTATTTGACATTATTGGTGATATTTGTAAATTGGTGACTATTATATATGTAAACTTATATACAAAGGAGAATAGTTGGCTCAGTGGCTACCTAGATAAATGCACTTAAAATTCAAATTCAATTCATTTTACATCATGATTATTTACAGCTATGTACAGACTTATTTCTTATTTTGAGTTACTTGGTTTTTCTACATGCTTTAGATATAAGGCCAGTTTCATCATGTTTAAACAAGGAATTCCATTCAGATTTCATTGTATTTCATGATTACTGTTCATTTTATATGATTTCGGAAGCAAGCACTAAATGTGATACAACACATAATTTTACATAGCACTTAGATGTAATGAAATAATGATTGTGAAGTGACAGTAAATTATCTAAACAAATGCCTTTTATAAGACTAATATAACTAAACACAAAATTTTTCAAATAGTTTAAATTCAATAGTAGCATTAATTGCATTATTTTAGAGTTGTCACAGTTTTTGTTTCATATTGTTTTAAAATTTAAAAGGTAAACACATTTCTTTTTTTATTTATTTTTTTATTTTATTATTTTTTTATTGGATATTTTATTTACATTTCAGATACCAACCCCTTTCCCCATTTTCCCTCCCTAGAAAACCCCAATCCCGTGCCCCCTTTTCCATTTTGCTTTTATACAATTTTTTTAAATGTTAATCAAAGACTTTATAAGTATGGTAATGCTCAATCAGAAGTGTAACCTACTACCCAACCTAGCTATGTAAACTATCTTTGACTGGTGGAGACATGTGAACTTCTGCCTCCATGCCCCCTCTCTCTTTCTCTCTCTTTTTCTCTCTCATTACCTAGCTTCTCATCTACTTCATCTTCTCCTCTCCTTACTCCATCTTTTCCTCTCGGTGCTCCTTCCACCTTAGCTCTTCCTACATATTACCCTTCCTGTTAAAATAAAGCTTTTCTCACAGAATACAATTAGAGCATAATTATTCCTATTTGTACCAGTGAGGTACAAGATAGTCTTAATACCCAGTCCCTCCTCTTTTTGACTAACCAGAATCTCTGTCATCTCTCTTGACTAAAACACTTAATTTTGAACCTGGCTTTTTCTTGGCTTTAGAATGAATGTCAGCTGAAAACCATCCACTCAGATCTTTTCTCTCAAGGTAAATAGCCAGGATTGGCTATGAATCTATAGGTCTTCAACGCCGTCAGAAATCCAGAATGACTAAATTAACTGAAGTTATGGGAAGCACTAAACATAGCTTCTAAAACTTAGCCAATTTATAGAGACCGCTGAACACCTGGACAACCCCTATACTACCGAACATTGGAGAATCAAATCTTCAGCCTTCTGGCCCAAATTCATCTGACAGACCTTAGTGCTGCAGAATTATTAAGGGCTGGGGTAAACACATTTCTATATGCAGTGTTACAAGGTCTGATCAATCATTAATGCATCCACAGTATCAACAAAATTTTTTTTAATTGTTTTATAATTTTCAAAAGAGATTTTAGTATGATAAAATACGGAATTCTTTTAAATGCAGTGACTAATTTTCCCATAGATAGTGGCCTATGTAGTACAAAGATTATGCATAAATATTCATCATGGTTCTCCCAAAGAGAAATTATATTGATTTATATTCAAAATTTATATATAATTCTTGTTGTTAAATATGTTTCAAGAAGCTCTGCACTCTCAAGTATATAAGACGAAACTATAGAAAAATAGATGTTACTAGCAAACATTTTATGGTGAGCAATAGTTTATAATTCAGGAAAGTCTGAATAATTATTAGCCATTAGTTCTAAAAAAAGCCAAAACACACATAGATTAATTTAATAGTGTTTAATAGAACAACTTTAAAATAGTGACTACCGGGTAATTAAAAACACACCAGTTAAACAGGTTAGCATTAATATTTGATTAAGATAGCACAAACTATTTGGAAAATTTACCTCATGTAAAATATTCTAATAAATTAAAATGGAAGATTATCATCTTTATTAAAATTACACTTACCATTAGTGTAGTTACAGTTATAAAGGGTTTAATAGGACTTTTGTCATCTCCTCTTACAACATATATTATATAAATATATTTGAAACTGGAATTTTCTACAAGCCATAAGTATAGTATATGACTGTCTAATAATACAATGATGTTTTATTCCCAATTTAGATGTCTTCTGTAAGAAAATATCATCTTTGTGAAATCTGAAGAATTATTAATGCAGGAACTTTTATTAAACATTTTCAAATAATAGCTAGATAGGTAGACAGATGATAGATAAATAAGTAGATCTCATCCTCAAGTAAATGAATAAGAGAAGTAATTTTAATTTATTACCATCCAAAAAGCATCAGAGTAGAATTCAATTAACTCATAAACTCAAATGAGTTATCATGTATCTCTGTGATTCATGTGGGTTTATTGCTGGTTTTGACCAGTTTCTTCATCTACAACAAATTTGTCATTCACTACTATGATATAATATGTAATAAAATGGCAGTAATACAGGTTTTTCTTCTGTTACAATGAGTAAATATAGTCATCCACTTAAAAATTAGCCTTTATGTACTCTGAAAAGAAATGGGAGTGGGACAAGACCTTTGTGTTGACTTCGCTGTTTTTACAAAATACATGGTTTATAGGTGTGCATTACATGTAGAGTGAAGGCTACATAAATTAAAGGTAGGCTTCTATGGAGAAGAGACTCAAAAGTACATTAAAAAGAGTTGCTTCATCTTGAAAATTATTACTCATAATACATTAATAAAATCAGAAAATATATTTAAGAAAGCCAAGAGGCAAACTGTGAACCTTATAATGTTCATGGCCTTACACAGACCATAGTGTATCATGTTGTTCCTGATCAGTTATTTATTTTTTTTTTAAATAAAGCATGTCTCTATTAACTATCTCAACAGTGGCTGAAACAGAATGTTCTAATGCGCCTTGTGTGAAGATAGATTTTTACTGTCCTGTGAAATGCAAATTGGATGTCCTCTATGTGGACACTGAAGGAATAGAAGCTATTGGTACCACTATGTAAGTCAATATATACATCCAGGCTGTACACATAGTTATCTGTTTTGTTTTTTCAAAAAATAAGATTAAGTAAAGTAAAATAAAATAAATTGTATGAGTAAAAATATCCCAAATTTGGCACAATTCTCAAAAAATAACACTGACTTTAACTATAGTAACTTATATACTGTGTATATAAACACTGAAGTAAAAGCTAGTCTTTGTAAAGTTTGTAAGCACTTTGTGTGTCTTAAGTATTTTTATTATATATTTTTTACTTTCTTATTCTATAAATAAAAGATGAATTTTATTTTATGCAATAAATGACCTTAGTAAAGTCAAAATCATCTTGATTTATCAGAGTGAGGCTGAAAATAAATAAATAACAGTGAAGATGAATCATGGGTCATATAAAAACATCATCTTCTCAATGATATGTAAAGACAAAATATAAAAATATATTAACATCATTGCTAGTGTCACATTTTTTGCCCAGAATCCTAGCCTATATTTCATATTAGTCAATTTACTTGTCAAAGTTTACCTAAACAATTAGAATTTTTTAAAATTATAGCTTTTTTCAGAAAATATATCACTTTTATTTATAGCACACTGTATAGTTTGACCATTTAAAATACACAAGATCTTAATGGGATGATTCATTAAAGTACAAGTGAAATTTCTGTAGCAGATCATATTACTGTCACAGTGAGGCAATGGAGGGGTCCACAAAGCTGACACCTCTACATGTGCTTTAGCAGTTGAATTTTCTTCCTAGTAAATACTTCCAGAAAAAATGTCTTTCCTATTATCTTCTAATTTTTTTGTGTGGAATATCATTTACCAAAGATTGTCTAGAAAGTAGTTTGTTTGCCAACTTGAAACTGCAGCATCTCCTCTGGGAAGAAAATCAGATGCCCACACTCTGACTTCTTGATTTCTGTGTCTACTGTCTAATAAATTCTCTGACCTATGTTGCAGTCCTTCATCAGTCTAAACAAATGGGAAATGGCATGTTATAAAGATGATTAATATAGGAAGCACTCCACTTTTCTCGTGACTCATCTGTCACAATAAATGTGGAGGAAGCTTACTACTCAGCTTTTAATGTCCTTTTAAAATTTTTGGATCAAATTTTCAATTTTTAAAGTCTTTCAATATTGAAATTTGCAAATAATCATTTTAAAATATAAAAGGTCAGTTTCATTCATAATTAAAATATGTGCTGGATCAAGTATTATCTTGCAAATTTTTAGTGAGTGATAAAGATAAAAATATATAGAAAGAGCTAGCTTGATTATTAACAGGGGTTCAGCTTCCTTGGCATTTTGAGTTAGCTCAATAACAGAGTGACTTGACAGGTTTTCTTTGGGAAAATTGGTTTTGTAACAATTCATTTCTGCCTGTTTTTCTCCACAGTGACCAAGATAATATTTCATATCTTAGCCATCTAAATGTTTTTCAGACTTTTCCTTAAACTGTTTCCATGCTGTGCCCTCGAACATATGCCATATTGTCGGGTTATTTGTTCTGAGTCTGCTCCACCACAGGGCATGGCCTCTTGAGTTCCACCTCAAGGAAGAACCTCAAGGTGCTGGGCTATAGGGAAGCACCTAGACACCACTGGGGGTGGGAAAGTGCAGTCTGAGGCTAGGACCCAGGGAGCTGGTTCAAGGGTTCTCCTGTGATGAGGCTGGGGCCTCGTCTGCTTCAGGGGCTGGGGAAGGGGCAAGGGGAGCTCTGGCTGTCCCACTGGAAGAGTCTTTGGCTTGATGGGCAGCAGGCTTGTTGGTGATCATGACTGGGAGTGCAGAGAGGTCTTTCATGGGAGATGGTGTTATAGGCCAAGGCCTTCATGGCTAAACACAGTAAATCTAGATGAAAAGAAACAACCTATGGTTGAAAACCATGTATTGCCATGATGGGAAGTGAATGTGTAAAAGCATACTCCACTTCTCAGGGTGGGCCTGAAATTAAATACCTTTCCCAGGGATGAATGTCTGGGAAGGAAAGCTTATTGACTGTGCCTCTAGGCTTCTAGGTACCTCTATAGCATGGTGATCTCAATCTTGAGCCTAATTCATTCATGTCTCTGGTTCTATTGTCTTGGTCTTAGATGCTAGGAAATCCTCATCTACATGTGGAGGGGTTGGGGCATTGACCCTATGCGAATGATGGCCACAAATCTATGGGGGGGGGTTGTAGTTATGCATCAGGGGTCTGGTGCCCGAGAGAGCAGGCAAGGCTCCTACCACTCATACAGGGCCTCCAGGGGTCCCTTGCCTAAGACAGATCTGTATCTGTATCAGGAGAAAAATATGATCAAAATATATTGAAAATTTTTTAATAAAAAAATATTATAACTGGGCACAAATATATCTTAAAATTTGGAGTGAATGTCAGGTCCTTTGTGATAAACTTGAAATTCAAAATAAATGGTCTTTTCAACACTACATTTTTAAATTGTTTTCTGTAATTTATAATAGTTACTTATTCCTAAAAACGTTACAATTGTTTGAATAATTTAAATTTTAATGTGTGTAATGTATAGTTTTCAAAAATAACATGCATTTTAAACTTTTTCTCTACTTTTATCAGGAAAGCATTCTACATTAACATGTTTTAGTAAAATAAAGAGAAATTAGCCTAGAATTTAAATTAACACATCTTAAATTTTAGTTGTAGAATATTGACCCTGAGGAGCTCTGATCATTTTCAAATTGTCATAGGGTATGATTTATGAAATTCTGACAATGTATATTATTGTTTTTTAATGTTGAAAGGTAAGACAGGATACCTGACTCTTGAGTTAATTGGTTATTTTGTTCTCAAGATTTGTTGACACTATTTCTAGGACTGCAAAGCAATGCTAAATATTTCTGTAGTTTAATTACTCAAAGTAGGTGAAATATAGTGAATGTAATATATTAACTAACACAATGACTGATTCCTCAATCTGTCAATTCTTTTATGTAAATTTTAATGTTACTGCAATGGTCATACTGTTTAAAAAAAATTTTATTGGTTATTTTGTTTATTTACATTTCAAATGTTATGTCCCTTCCCGGTTTCCTCTCTGAAAAAACCCCATCCCACAACTCCTCACCCTGCCTCCATGACGGTGCTTTCCCACCCAGCTGCCCACTCCCCACCCATCTCCAAAGCATTCCCCTTTGATGGAGCATTAAGCCTTCACAGGACCAAGGGCTTCCCCTCTCTTTGATGCCAGATAAAGCCATCTTCTACATATGCAGCTGGAGCCATCTGTTCCTCCATGTGTACTCTTTGGTTGGCGGCTTTCTCCTTGGGAGCTCTGGGGTCCTGGTTGGTTGATATTGTTGTTCTTCCTATGGGGTTGCAAACCCATTCAGCTCCTTCAGTTCTTCTAACTTTTCCATTGGGGTCACCCTGTTCAGTCCAATGATTGTCTGCAAGCATCCCCATCTGTATCAGTAAGGTTCTGGCAGAGCCTCTCAGGAGACATCCATATCAGGCTCCTGTCAGAGAGCACTTTTTGGCATCAGAAATAGGAGCTGCATATGGGATGGATCCCCAGGTGGTACAATTTCTGGATGGCCTTTCCTTCAGTCTCTGTCCCACTCTTTGTTCCTATATTTTCTTTAGACAGGAGCAATTCTGGGTTAAAAATTGAGAAGGGTTGTTGGCCCCATCCCTCAAACAGGGACTGTGCCTAACTTCTGGATATGGTCTCTACAGGTTCTCTCTCCACTTTGTTGAGTATTTCAGCTAAAATAATCCTGGTTGGGTCCTGGGAGCCTTTTGCTTTCCTGGCTTCTGGGACTTTCTGTTGGCTATAACCCATTCCCCATCCCACATTGCTACACACCTCTGTTCAATTTCCTGACCCTCTGTATATCTTTCCTGTCTCCTTCCACACCTGGTCCTGTCTTGCTTCTTTCCTCTCCCCCTCCTTTATACCTCCCATGATAATTTTGTTACCCCTTCTAAGGAGGACTGAGGCATCTACACTTTGTCTTCCTTCTCTTGATCTTTATATGGTCTGAAAATCGCATCATGTGTTTTCTGAGCTTTTTTTTTTTTTTTTCTAATATCCAATTATTAGTGAGTACATACTATGTGTGTGGACATAGCACTATCTGAAGATCCAGCTATACCATTCCTGGGCATATACTCAAAAGATGCTTCAACATATGACAAGGACACATACTCCACCATGTTCATAGCAGCCTTATTTATAATAGCTAGAAGCTGGAAACAACCCAGATGTTCCACATCAGAAAAATGGATACAGAAAATGTGGTACATTTACACAATGGAGTATTACTCAGCCATTAAAAACAATGGCTTCATAAAAATTCACAGGAAAATGGGCAGAACTAGAAAATATTATCATGAGTGCAGTAACTCAGTCACAAAATTGTCATTTTTTTATACAACAAAAGTCATAAAAATTGGGGCATAAAGAAGATATATCTTATGAAGTTTGTTTTTCTCTGTGTAAACTTGACAGACTCTGCAACAAAATTAAACATTCTAGATTGGGTGTTGAATACTAATCTGTCAAAAAATGATCCCATGGTCTAATAATCAGAACTTCTTATTAATGAAATAAAAGGTGATATTATCATTAACATGTCATGAATATTTGTTTCACAAAAGTATTTTGGAGGAAAATTTGACATACTATCAAGTGTTGCGAATTCCCCATATTGTCTCTCCCCTTTGTGCTACTTCCAGCATGAATTTCTAATAGACTGTATACAAAATAATTCCAAAGGGACATACACCAAAGAACATACATCCTGCCTGCCTGATGTTCTCTGTTTTATAAACACTCAACCATCTACTATATTACAGAATATCACAAAGTGGTAATAGGCAGAATGAAGATCTGGCCTCCATAAAAGTAGTTTTGGTGAGAGATTTAAAATAATAACAAAGATATATTTAATTAATTGGCATGACACACATAGAATTGACTTCCAAACAAAGTTCTATGAAGTGCATAGTTAATTTGTTGAAGAAGACAAGCCTAGTGGGAGAAAGCACTCCAGACAAGGGGTAAAAAGTTTTTCCCTCTCCCACTAAACTGAAATCAGCACTGTACTAAGGCAAATGTCATGTAAAAGAAAATTGACTGAAAGTTGAGAGTCAAGATATTAACATTTAAAGTTACTTTATGAAATCAGAATTTGCATAGATTGGAAATTGCTACAAGTTATAAGTCCCAACTCAAATAGTAAATAATAGAAAACATAATTGGCATAGGGCAGAAGTGACAATAATTTTGTAGAGAACAGATTAATGACTGTGACTGTTGCCAAATTCCCATAATGTCTTCCCTACAGGTACATGGACATTGCAAACTCTCAATTGTTCTGCAGACATAATATGGCTTCAACTTGACTAATGTAATAATTGCAAAACATATGTCAAGAAATGTTCACCTGTGCTGATGTGTTTGAGTTTCTCTTCACTTTCTGATGTGTTTTCCACTTTCTCTTCTTTCTTTCAGTGTATCTGGTTTTATGTGAAGGTCCTTGATCTACTTGTACTTGAGGTTTCCATAAGGAGATAAGAATGGATTGATTTTCCTTCTTCTACATGCTGACCTCCAGTTGAACCAGCACCATTTGTTGAAAATGCTGTCTTTTTTCCACTGAATGGTTTTAGCTTCTTTGTCAAAGATCAAGTGACCATAGATATGTGGGTTCATTTCTGGCTCTTCAATTCTATTCCATTGCTCTTCTTGCCTACCTCTGTACCAATACAGTTTTTATCACTATTGCTCTGTAGTAGAGTTTGAGGTCAGGGATGGTGATTCCCCCTGAAGATCTTTTATTACTGAGAATAGTTTTTGCTATCCTGTGTTTTTTATTATTCCAAATAAATTTGAGAATTTCTCTTTCTAACTCTGTGAAGAATTGAGTTGGAATTTTGATGGGTATTGCATTGAATCTGTAGATTGCTTTTGGCAAGATGGCCATTTTTACTATATCAATCTTACAAATATATGAGCATGGAAGATCTTTTCATCTTCTGGGATCTTCTTTAATTTTTTTCCTAAGAGACTTGAAGTTCTTGTGATACAGATCTTACACTTGTTTGGTTAGATTCACACCAAGGTATTTTATATTATTTGTGACTATTGTGAAGGGGGTCATTTCCCTAGTTTCTTTCTCAGACTATTTATCCTTTGAGTAAAGGAATGAATTGTTTGAGTTGATTTTATATTCAGCCAGTTTACTGAAGTTGTTTCTCAGGATTAGGAGTTCTCTGGTGAAAGTTTTAGGGTCACTTAAGTATACTATCATATCATCTGCAAATAGTGATATTTTGACTTCTTCCTTTCCAATTTGTATCCCTTTGACCTCCTTTTGTTGTCTAATTGCTCTGGCTTATACTTTGAGTACTATATTGAATAGGTAGGGAGAGAGTGGGCAGCCTCATCTAGTCCATGATTTTAGTGGGGTTGCTTCAAGTTTTTCTCCATTTAGTTTGTTGTTGGCTACTGATTTGTTCTATATTGCTTTTACTATGTTTAGTTATGTACCTTGAATTTCTGATCTTTCCAAGACTTTTACCATGAAGGGAAGTTGAATTTTGTCAAGTGTTTTCTCAGCATCTAGTGAAATGACCATGTGTTTTTTTTTTTCTTTCAGTTTGTTTATATAGTGGATTATGTCGATGGATTTCCATATATTGAACCATCCCTGCATTCCTGGAATAAAGCTTACTTGATCATGATGCATGATTGTTTTGATGTATTCTTGGATTCGGTTTGTGAAAATTTTATTGAGTATTTTTGCATTGATATTCTTAAGGGAGATTGGTCTAAAGATCTCTTTCTTTGTTGTATCTTTGTGCAGTTTACCTATAACCATAATTGTAGCTTCATAGAATGAATTGAGTAGTGTTCCTTCTGCTTCTGTTTTGTGGAATAGTTTGAGGAGCATTGGTATTAAGTCTGATAGAATTTGCATTAAATCCATCTGGTCCTGGGCTTTAGTTTGGTGGGAGACTTTTAATGACTGCTTCTATTTCTTTAGAGGTTATGCAATTGATTAGATGGTTTATCTGATCTTAATTTAACTTTGGTACCTGGAATCTGCCTAGAAAATTGTCCATTTCATCCAGATTTTCCAGTTTTGTTGAGTATAGGCTTTTGTCATAGCATCAGATGATTTTTTGAATTTCCTCAGTTTCTGTTGTTATGTCACCTTTTCAGTTCTGATTTTATTATTTGGATACTGTCTCAGTGCCCTCTGGTTAGTGTGGTTAAAGTCTTATATATCTTGTTAATTTTCTCAAAGAATCAGCTCCAGGTTTTATTGATACTTTGTATAGTTCTTTTTGTTTCTACTTGGTTGATTTCAGCCCTGAGTTTGATTATTTCCTGTTGTCTACTTCTCTTGGGTGTATTCACTTCATTTTGTTCTAGAGCTTTCAGGTGTGCTGTCAAAATACTAGTGTGTACTCTCTCCAGTTTCTTCTTGTAGACACTTAGAGCTATGAGTTTTCCTCTTAGCACTGCTTTCATTGTTTTCTATAAGTTTTGGTCTGATGTGCCTTCAGATGAAGTCTTTAATTTCTTTCTTTATTTCTTCCATGACCAAGTTATCACTGGGTAGAGAGTTGTTCAGTGTTCATGTGTATGTGGGTTTTTTGTTGTTTTTGTTGTTATTGAAGACGAGCCTTAGCCCATGGTGATCTGATAGGATGCATGGGATTATTTCAATATTCTTATATCTGTCAAGGCCTGTTTTGTGACTATTATATGGTCAATTTTGGAGAAGGTACCATGAGGTGCTGAGAAGAAGATATATACTTTTGTTTTAGAATGAAATCTCCTGTAGATATCTGTTAAATCCATTTGGTTCATAACTTTTCTTCTTTTCACTGTGTCTCTGTTTAGTTTCTGTTTCCATGATCTGTCCATTGCTGAGAGTGGGGTGTTAAAGTATCCCACTATTATTGCGTGAGGAGAAATATGTTCTTTGAACTTTAGTAAAGTTACTTATATGACTGTGAGTGCCCTTTAATTTGGAGCATAGATATTCAGAATTTAGATTTCATCTTGGTAGATTTTTCCTTTGACGAGTATAAAGTGTCCTTCCTAATGTTTTTGATGTTTGGTTGAAAGTAAATTTTATTTGATATTAGAATGACTACTTCAGCTTGTTTCTTGGAACCATTTGCTTGGAAAATTGTTTTCCAGCCTTTTACTCTGAGGTAGTATCTGTCTTTGTCACTAAAGAACTTTTCCTGTATGCAGCAAAATGCTGGGTCCTCTTTACATATCCAGTTTGTTAGTCAATGTCTTTTTATCAGAGAATTGAGTCCCTTGATGTTAGAAGATATTAAGAAAATGTGAATGTTGCTTTCTTTTATTTTGGTTATTAGAGGTGGAATTATGATTGTGAGGCTATCTTCTTTTGGGATTGATGAAAGATTACTTTCTTGCCTTTTGTAGGGTGTAGTTTCCCTCCTTGTGTTGGAGTTTTCCATTTATTATTCTTTGTAGGGCTGGATTTATATAAAGATACTGTGTAAATTTGGTTTTGTCATAGAATATCTTGATTTCTCCATTCATGGTAATTGAGAGTTTTGCTGGGCATAGTAGACTGGGCTGTCATTTGTGTTCTCTTGGGGTCTATATGACATCTTCCAAGCATATTTGTCCCATCCAGCACTGTAGTTAACAGTGTCTGGGGAGATCACCTGAAAGAGAAAATGGGAAAAAACAGGTGAATGCAAAAAAGACGATTTGTCTATATAGTCTGATCAAATTTTAATTTTTACTTTTTCACACTGGTTATAAACATTTAAAGGCAGGATGTGGGCAAAAGGATGATGCAGGAGTGTAGGTGTTCAGGGGGAGTACAGATAACTTCCAGAACAGGGTATCGGCTGGGTAAATGTTCAGGGAACAGGTCACTATGACTCTGTCTATGAATCACTTGTCCTTATCTAAGTTAGTACTATCCACCAAGGCTATCTATCCAGGCTGGTAAATTTCCACCAAGGCTACTTGTTTACAAGATCTTATAGCCATCTTTTCAGTGTTTTTCCACAGAGACCAAGACTTTGTGCTGACAGGCTGACTTAGGCCTTCAGTGTATAAGCAAGGCTGCCCCTGGCACATATTCTGGTTTTCATGGTCTCTGGTGAGAAGTCTGATGTAATTCTGATAAATCTGCCTTTGTAAGTTACTTAACCTTTTTTTCTTATGTGATGGGAGGAATTTCTTTTCTAGTCTCCTGTTTTGTAATTCTACAGGCTTCTTGAATGTTCATGGGCATCTCTTTCTTCAGGCTAGAGACATTTTCTTTTATAATTTTGATGAAGATATTTACTGTCCCTTTAAGTTGGGAATATTCCCTCTCTTCTATACATATTATCCTTGGGTTTGGTCTTTTCTTTGTGTCCTGGATTTCCTGGATTTTGGGGGCTTGTAGCTTTTAGAATTTTTCATTTTCTTTGACAGGTGTGTTAATGTTTTCTATGGTATCTATTGCACATGAGATTCTGTCTTCTATCTCTTGTATTCTGTTGGTGATGCTTGTATTTATGACTCTTGATCTTTTTACTAGATTTTCTATCTTCAGGATAGTCTCACTTTGTGATTTCTTTATTGTTTCTACTTCCAATTTTAGATTCCAGAAGGTTTTGTTTAATTCCTTCACCTGTTTGGTTGTGTTTTTCTATAATTCTTTAAGGGATTTTTGTTTCCTCTTTAAGTGCTTCTACCTGTTTACCTGTGTTCTCCTGTATTTCTTTAAGGGAGTTGTTTATGTTCTTCTTAAAGTTCTCTATTATCATCATGTGAAGTGATTTCAAATCTGAATCTTGCCTTTTTGGTGTGATGGGGTATCCAGGACTTGCTATGATGAAACAATTTGGTTCTGATAATGCCAAGTAACCTTGGTTTCTGTTGCTCACATTCTTGCACTTGTCTTTTACCCTCTTGTTATCTCTAGTGCTACCTCCATTTACTGTCTCTGACTGAAGCCTGTCTCTCCTGTTACCTTGGTTGTTTCAGAACTCCTCAGAGTCCAGCTGTCTCTGTGATCCAGTGATCCTGAGTGTCAGAGCTCAGGATCCTGAGAGTCAGGCTGCCACTGGGATCCTGTACTCCAATGAACCTGGGTTTGTTTGAGCTCCTGGGATTCCAACTTTCTCTATGATCCTGGGGGTGTAAGAGCTGGAAGTTCAACTTCCTCTATGATTCTTGGGCATGTTAGATTTCCTGGGAGTCCAGCTTCTTCTGGGTATTGTGAGTTTGTTTGCAGAGAAAGCACCAAAGGTCTGCTCAGTGCACTGGCTCAGAACAAAGGAATCCATGACAATGGGTAAGGGTGTGGTATCTTCAAGAGAGCAGACCAACTAGGAGTCAACTGCTCTGGGTGTAGTGGATCCTCAACTGCTCTGAATGAACCGTATCCTTTGGGATGGGTCTGAATATGGTGAGTTCCTGGGAGCCCACCAGCTATGAGCAAACTGCTCTGAGGGCAGCAGGTCCTCTGGGATGGGTCTGAATATGGTGTCTTCTCGGGAGCAGACCAGCTATGAGTCTGACCCAGCAAGAAATGCCACTAGGAGGGGTGGAAGGGGAGTGGTATTTGGGAGGGTAGGGTTTGGGTAGGTGATGGGTCCCTAGTGTGCTGTGAGTCTCCCAGCTGCAGCTCTGGGACTTTGGGTCCTGGCGTGGTTTCTTACCAAATGCTCTGAGTGCAGCAGAGCCTCTGGGGTGGTCTGAATATGGTGTCTTCCTGGGAGCAGACCAGCTATGAGTCTGCCCCAGCAAGAAGGGCCAGGAGGAGTGTATTTTCTCTTTCTTAATTATATACATTCAAAATTAACATATTATAGAAACTATTTCACTATATGTACATAGTTGATTTTATAAAATATGCCTTCCAAGAAATTCTTCAAATTCTTTGTCTCTACCTTTTCTGAAGAATTATTCTTAGCTGGGCAGTGGTGGAGCACATCTTTAATCCCAGCACTCAGGAGACATAGGCAGGTGGATCTCTATGAATTTGAGGCCAGCCTGGTAAACAGAGCAAACTCCAGGACAGCAAAGGCTACTCGGAGAAAAGATTTCTCTAAGTAAGTAAGTAAGTAAGTAAGTAAATACTTTATTTCTTTCTCTTTTGCTTGAATCATGAGTACATTATATGAATTTCTTCCTCATTGCCTTTAGTGTTGTCATGTGGCACTCAGAATATCTTTCATCGTTGCATTACCTTTCCCAGTTATTTTTTCTCATCATGCTTGTGTATCATTGAATGATTTTGGAATGGTTTTATGAACAAAGAAAAAATCTTATACCATTGAATTTTTCTTTTCTCAGAAATAAAACCATAACCCCAGCTTCCTTTAACAGAAGTTTCTTGACAGATTGCTTTCTAATACCTCATTTTTCATTGTTTTCAGGATTGATTGTTCTTATTACCTTTCAGACCTATCTTTTATATAAATCACTGAGTTGGGATCTAGTTTTATTCCCCTGGGAATATGTTTTCTATAAGTCTATCATACTTGATTTCATAATTATTTAAACGTTTATTTGTAACTGAGTAGGTTGGGGAATTTAAAAAAAATCAATGTTCAAATAAAAATCATCAAAAACCATTATTAATAAGACACTGAATGTCTCCAAACACATATTTTTATGATCATATTATTTGTAGAACTTTGTGCCTGTTATCAAGACATTGCTTACTTGAACTACATTTTACTTGCTTTTAGGCAATAAAACATCCATGGAATTTTACTTAAAAGTTACCCTTCCATTTACTTACTGAGGAGCTACTAGATACAACAGTATCTAGGAGATACAACAGTATCTAGTTGCTAAGGAGAAAAATAATTCTTATTTGAGGATGCACCCACTGGAAGTTGTCACATACTCCAGTTCATGTTCCACACCTCTGCACTTCTGGGAGGTTCTAAATGGACTTAGTGGTATATGAACAACAACAGCCAAAAGGACATGAGGTTGGGAGGAGGCCATGATGAAAGTCAAATGAGAGGAGTTGATGCTGAAAATGGGGTGTATACTGTCATAGTATGTATATTAGAGGTCCCCATAAATAAATACAAAATTTCAAGGAACTGGCAGAAGATAAAATACTTACCAGGAATAATTGAGAAAGAAATCTCTTGAGAAACCTACGATATGAACACTTGTGCTTTTGTTTCTAATTAATGCTACCTAGGATTTAAATTGCCTGACTTTCTTGCCTTCAGATGACTCCAATTCTTGAAAATAATCATGAATTATAGAGACACACAAATGGGAAAACAGGATACATACATAATAGAAACAGAGGAGAAAGGAAGCAGGCAAAGACAATATTTGAGCTTCTACAAAGAAGTAAGTGTATTCTATAAGTTGTTACATTCCTACTTTAAAGCTTAAAATCATTTTGAAAGGAACCAATGAAAAATGATCTACAGAATTTAATAATTGTTAAGATTAATATTATATTATTTGTTTGCATAGTACAGCAGACAATTCATGAAGGAGCATGCATGTCAGTAACAGACAGAAATATTAAAATCAAAACAATACACTAATGCGGACGACAAGGTTTCTTCTACTCAACATCACATTAGGGAACAAAACAAAAAAATACATATTTGAATCCCAGCTATCAGGGGGAGACTATGAGGTCTGCTGCACATGCGGTGTTGCTATGGATATTACAGTTCAACCTATTCAGTTAGTGTTCAAAGCAATTTTTGTGACTTGAAATCCATCATCTGTTGTATTTGTTCCTCTCTCTCCACCTCTCCATTTTGTGAGAAACTCTTGAGAAGAACTGATGCATGGTAAGTAATGGAGCAGAACCTGAGTGTGCTGTGAAAGGGAACAAATCAGAAAGAACACTGCTGGAGGTCAGTGCCCGAAGTGTTCATTATTTCTAGATCTTTGGGGTAAGTAGTCAGGCAGAATGGCTTGCCTCATAGAGTACCGAGTGAACCTTTCTAAGATGGACAAGTAAAAAAATATTTGCAATAGAAACTCTAATATAATACCATCTGCCATGTTTCATTTATATGAACATAGAAAAGATACTGTAGTAAATGAATACAGCTTTTAGGATAACCCTTTAATATACTGTGACATTTCTTGTTATACATGGATGAAAAACAAATTAGAAATATTTTTGCAATATAATATAACATAAACTTTTCACCTCAGAATCATCAGCTTGAATTAAAGCTTGTCTGATAACCAAATAAGTGTTCAATACTTGTAAGTTTGTAGTGTTTATAGTTCTTTAGAAATATTAGTTAAGTGGGTTAGTTCTCTGTCAGATAACATATCTTCATTATACATTTAAAAAAATTAACAATTAAAGTTTCTTCTTGTTGTCAGTGGTGATTTTGTTAACTTTTAACTGCAGTTGACTTAGAAGCTGCCTTTATTTATTTCTCATGTCTCATATTAGCATAGTTTTTAAAAATATTATTGTGATATAAATCTCATTATACAGATATTTAAATATCCCTCTTTTATTTTTAGTTTTTTTAATTTTTTTGCTAGAAATAAGGTTGAAATTTTATTGAACTTGAAAAATCACTCTTTGAAAATCACTATAAGTGAACCACAGACACTTTAGGAAAATAGAGCATTTATGTACAGGGTGAATTGCATAAAGGACATTATAGTCTTAAAAAAAAAAAAACCACAACAGGTAGTATGTCAGGTTCTATATGACAGTTGTCTTCTTTATCTTAGTCTGCATATCCTCATTTACTGCCCACAATTGAGTCCACAGAGCTCTGGTTAAGCAGGAAATCTCTATACTCTCTAG
This sequence comes from Rhabdomys pumilio, assembly GCA_030674055.1. Taxonomy (NCBI): domain Eukaryota; kingdom Metazoa; phylum Chordata; class Mammalia; order Rodentia; family Muridae; genus Rhabdomys; species Rhabdomys pumilio. The sequence goes on along the minus strand of JANHMN010000012.1, from coordinate 71,042,319 downwards.
CTCACAAAGTCTACTTTACCTACAATCTTGCCAGAATTTGAACTCATTTGCATTCTTGATGATGGTGATTTTAACTGGTATGAAAATGGGGAACTAAAGTGGCTTTAATCTATATTTCTCTGACTGTTGAATACTTTTAAAACTGTTTGTGTCCATTTGTGTGTTTTTTGTTTTTTGTTTTTGTTTTGTTTTTGTTTTTGTTTTGTCTTGAGAACTTTCTGTTCAATTTCATAAACCATATTAGCTTTACCAGATCTTTGTAAAGAAGTATCCTGTGAGATGTATCGCTGAAAAATTTTCTTCCATCCTGTGGTGTTGTAGAAATTATTTCATTTCAATCAGAGGCTTCTACCCCACCCTTGAGTATTCCTGAATAAAAGACACACTGATAATTTTTATATTTATAATAAGCCTTGATCACCACTAAAACTGGGCAGATATCTATCCTTTATGGTATTATGTCTATTTTCCTGCCAATAACCCCATTATGTGATTTGCCAAGTTTTGTTTGGGCTGCCTTTACCTCCAATTAGTCAGCCCTCACAGCCATTATTTTAAGATTCTTACAGCCTCCCATGATGTCTTCTTTCTCAGCCTTCCTTTTCTCCTTATGATTCTCCTCCAACCCCAATCTGGGGAACCCTCAATACTAATTCTTTTCTGTCCATCTATTGGCTGTCAGTATCTTTATTTACAATCATGTATAACATGGGGGACATGGTAAGGCCATAGAGTGTCATTTCATCTGAGTATATCACTTGGGTAAGTACGAAGGAGCAACCAGGCCTTCTGGGTCAATATTTAGTATTACATATGCAAGCAGCATCAGACCAACCCACTACACTGTGACTGCTCCTCACTTCTGTGATTGCTTTCTTGGATATATAAGCTTTTTTTTTTCTTTTATGTCTTGAATTTGTTAATTGTTAGTCTCACTTCTCATGTTATAGGATACCTAATCAGAAAGTCTTTACCTATAAGTTATCATATGCCATAATTTATCTGTGTCAGATACAATGTATTGAGTTTTATGTTAAAGGCCTTGATCCACTTAGAGTTGTGCTTTATTTAGGGTAAGAAGTAAGGATCTCTTTTTATTTTTCTGCAGAGAACTATACATTTTAACCAGCACTAAATACTGTCTTTACTCCACTAAAGCACCAGACTGGTGTAGTGATTGCACCACCACCATTGCCTGGCTCAATTGCTTCTTTTATGTTAAGAATTCTTTTTTCTATTATGGGTCTTTTGTTTTTCCATATGAACTTTGAATTGTTTGTACAATTTATGTGAGGAATTGCCTGAAGATTTTAATGAGGATTTAAACAAGTCTGTAGATTGCTTGGTAGAATATCTACACACCCATGTGACTATGGATAGCACTAACTGAACTCAGGGATTGTTAATATTAAAATTAAAATTAAGTAATATAAATACCTCAAGGGGATGCAATGGGAGTTACTCGGGAAAGATGAATGGTAGAATGGTTCCTGAATAAGATCAATATGCATTGTGTAAGTATGTAGAACTTTCAATACACACTTTCATCCAACTGTTAATTGTCCTGGAATGCATTCAGATGGTTCAGTATGTGTTACAACAGACTCTGTCAGAAAAGGATAGACAGTCATCTATAATCTGCTTCTGCTGTGACAGAACAGGTGAGGTTTTTACTGAGCAACAAAAAGGCATTAGGCATGGGGCTGCCCAGAACATCATACCTGCATTCACTGGTGCTGCCAAGGCTGTGGGCTAGGTCATCCCAGAGTTGAATGAGTGTCTCACTGGCATGGCCTTCTGTGTTCCTACCCCCAATGTATCTGCTGTGGATCTGACATGCTGCTTGGAGAAACCTGCCAAGAATGATGACATCAAGAAGGTGGTGAAGCAGGCCACCAAGGGCCCACTAAAGGGCATCCTAGTCTACACTGAGGACCAGTTTGTCTCCTGCGACATCAACAACAACTCCCAAACTGCCTTTGATGCTGGGGCTGGTGTTGCTATATGCCTTGTCACCCTCCTCAGGGACTGTAGATGTCTCCTATGGCCACTGTAGAAACTTGCCTGATGACTTTTTTGAGAGTGGGGGTGCAGAGAACTTTTGTTGATGGTATTCAAGAGAGTAGGGAGGGCTCTCCCTAGGCCCCTCCTGTTATTATGGGGGTCTAGGAGGGAAATTATGAGAGAGATGTTCAGTGTTGAGGGCCTAGTTGGGACACAGACAAGGCATATAGCAAGGTTTCAGAAAGGGAAAGCTAGGTTCTGCAGCCTATGTTTCACCACAGTCAG
>JANHMN010000012.1:70989805-71030030 GCA_030674055.1 Rhabdomys pumilio | reverse complement strand
AAGTTCTCCCCACTTACACAACTCATCTTCCCATTTACCCCTAACCTTCACCTCTGAGAATGAGGAGTTCCCTCCTGGGAAACCAAGCCATGCTAGCACCTCAAATCACTGCAGAACTAGGTACATCCTCTCCCACTGAGGCCAGATAAGGCAGTACAGTTAGGGTAACAGGATCCACAGTCAGGCGAAAGAGTCAGGGTAAGTCCCCACTCCAGTTGTTGGAGGACCCACATGAAGACCAAGCTGTACATCAGCTACATATATGCCAGGGTCCCTAGGCCCAGCCTTTAAATACATTTGGTTGGTGATTCAGTCTCTAGGAGCTCACAAGAGTCATGAAGGATCTCTCAGTGTTTTGGGCTCCTTGTAGAGTCCCTATACCCTTCAGGATCTTCAGTCCTTCCAAGATTATCTGTGCTTAGTCTAATGTTTGGCTGTAGGTCAATACATCTGTTTCAGTCAACTGCAGGAAAGATCCTCTCAGAATGCAATTATTCTAGGCTCCTGTCTGTGAATCCAGTCTGACAGATAACAAACATTGCCCAAGGTTCCAAGGTAGTTGAAGGAAGAAGTAGGCCTACAATATGTCCACATCATATTAATACATAAAAATAAAATTATTAAAACAAGCGGATTCTGTAGTTTCTCAATTTTCCTATATTTTATACTAACCCAAATCTTTGACATCATTAGTAAATTTTAATATCTACTTTGCTATCTAATATGTGGATCTGATCTGATAAGCTTATTTCTTTGTTATTCAAATTTAGGAGTTTAAGATATGATAGCAAAGAACATCTTCAAGTATCTACACCCATATTAAAAATTCCTATGATTATAAAGCCAAATACTATCAAGGTTCACAGATTAAGATAATAAAATGATATGTTCAAATGTCTTCTTAGTGCCATTTCTGATAAAGTGGGTTAAAAGAAACTATTGAATAGGTATGAAAAATTGCTAAAATTTTGCTCTGTTAGAAATTGGTAACACTTAACACTGAAGATGATGAAACTGACTGTTTAATAATCATCAGAAGAGAATCTGGTAAAACTCAGAAATTATTTGTTTCGTATAGTTGTTAATTGTCATTATTCAGAGTTAAGAGAAGCTTTTGAGATAAAGTCTGAATACACACATTCCTAGTAACTGAGAAACTATGAAAAACTTAAAACTATTTCATTGTATTCAAACAGAAAAATTATACTCAAATATGTTTTCTCATTACTGAACATTATTGATCAACTTTCTGATATTTTTCTTTACTTGCTGCTCAGAAACTTTGATTTATAATACAGACATAATTAAATGGAAAGTTAGTTAATTCAAACCATAGATCTTTTTATTCTAAATATACCTTATAAATAAAAGACAGAAATGCACTGTTAAGTTGAAATAACAAGTAACCTATAGTACAATTTCAGTTTGACAAAATGAACAAAAAGAACCTATTGTATGAATAGTTTCTATGTATATATTTGCCTATGACTTTATACTCACAGTATAGTATGAGATACCATAAAAAAATCTGTCTTCAGCAGTAAAGTACTCATGATGATAGAGTCAATATTAACTTTTTAAAAATATCTTATATTTGAAATGATGTTTGAATTGTTATAGTCAACAAGCATGTATTAGTAGCAAAAGTTGTTTAACATAAATATGGTAAGAATAATAAATTATTTGCCTATCATATGTGGAAAACTTTGAGAAATCTTTATGGAATATACATATACCTAAACAGTTAAATTCTCAGATGCCTCTCTGTGACATTGAGGTAAGTCATTTCCAGAAAAGCTAACTACTACAGGAATTGTAAAAAAGATTTATCTTTAGAATGCAAATCGATTTCTGAAATATATTGTTAAATATAAACTCCTTGATTTATTTTTAATCAAGAAGAAACAGTAATGACTTTTGTTTCTTGCTGTTTAGAGAATGAATTCTTCATTCATCACGGTTTGCATCAGGAATGCTTCCTACAGAGTTGCATTTGGTACCTCTGTTGTGTCAGGAAACATAAGTGAACCTCAAAAGACCTAGCAAACTTCTTGATCGCCATATATGAAGAACATAATGTATTAAATGACAAAATCAAATCTAAACAATATCTTTCCACTAAACCAGCTGTACAGAGGATAATAGACAGAAAACTCCAACACAAGGAGGGAAACTATATGCAAGAAAAAAGAAAAAAATTATTCTTCTCACAACCCAAAAGAAGAGAACCATCCAAACATCATACCACCACTAACAGCAAAAATAACAGGAAGCAGCAATCACTGATCTTAACTATTTCTCAAAGTAAATGAACTCAATTCCCCAATAAGAAGACATAGGTTAACATATTGAATAGGTAAACAGGACCTAGCAATTTGCTGCATACAGGAAACACACATCAGTGACAAAGACATACACTACATCAGATTAAAAGGCTGGAAAAAAATTCCTAGCAAATGGTCTCAAGAAATGAGCTGGAGTAGCTATAATAATATCAAATAAAATCAAATTTTCAACCAAACGTTATCAAAAAATGAGGAAGAACACTTCATACACATCAAAGGAAAAAACTACCAAGATAAACTCTCAATTCTGGACATCTATGCTCCAAATGCAAGGGCACACACATTCATAATAGAAACTTTACTAAAGCTCAAAGCAAAAGTTGTACCTCACATAATAATAGTGGGAGACGTCAACACCCCATTCTCAGAAATAGAAGATCAAGGAAACAGAAACTATACAAAGACACAATGAAACTTAGAGAAGTTATGAGCCAAATGGATTTAACAGATATCTATAGAAGATTTCATTCTAAAACAAATGAATATACCTTCTTTTCAGCACTTTGTGGTACCTTCTCCAAAACTGACTATATAATTGGTCACAAAACAAGTCTCAACAAATACATGAAAATTTAAATAATCCATGCAGTCTATCAGATCACCATAGACTAAGACTAGTCTTCAATCAAAACAAAAGCAAAAAGCTCAAAGAATCATGGAAACTGAACAACTCACTACTCAATCATAAAGTTGTAAGGGAAGAAATTAAATTTTCTAGAATTTAATGCATATTCAGGCACAGCTTTCCCAAACTGATGGGACACACTGAAAGCAGTGATAAGAGGAAAACTAATAGCACTGAGTGCCTTAATAATGAAATTGGAGAGATGCTACACTAACCACATGACAGCACATCTGAAAGCTCTCGAACAAAATCACACCCACAAGTGAAGTAGAGGGCAGGAATAATCAAGTTCAGGACTGACCAAGTAGAAACAAAAAGAAATACAAAGAATCAACAAAACTAAGAGCTGATTCTTTGAGAAAATCATTAAGGTAGATAAACCCTTAGCCAAATTAATTAAAGGGCACAGACCCAGTATCCAAATTAAGAAGATCAGAAATGAAAAGGGAGATATAACAAAAGAAACTGAGAAAATTCAAAAAATCATCAGATCCTACTACAAAAGCCTAAATTCAACATAACCAGAAAATATAGGTGAAATGGATGGTTTTCTAGACAGACACAAGTTACCAAAGTTAAACCAGGATTAATTAAACCATCTAAAAAATCCCATCACTCCTAAGGAGATAGAGTCTGTCATTAAAACTCTCCCAAACAAAAAAGCCCAAGACAAGATGATTTTAGTGTAAAATGCTATCACACCTTCAAAGGAGGCATAATACAATACTTCTCAAACTATCCCACAAAATAGAAACAGAAGGAAAACTATCTACTTCATCCTATAAAGCCACAGTTTCCTAAACCACACAAAGACCCAAAAAGAAAGAAAACATCTGACTAATTTCTCTTATGAAAATCAATGCAAAAATAATTCAATAAAATTCTCAGAAAATCCAAGAACAAAACAAAATGATCATTCACCATGATAAAGTAGGCTTCCTTTCAGAGATACAGAAAGGTACAATATGAGGAAATCCAACAATGTAATCCACTATATAAAGAAACTCAAGAATATCACATGATCATCTCACTAGATGCAGAGAAAGACATTGAAAAAATACAATACTCTTTCATGTTAAAAGTCTTGGAAAGATCCAAAATGCAAGGCACATATATGAACATATTAAAAGCAACATAGAGCAAAACAATAGCCAACATCAAATTAAATAGAGAGAAACTTGAAGCAATCCCACTAAAATCAGGGACAAGACAAGAATGCCCACTCTCCCCTTATCTACTCAATATAGTACTCAAAGTCCTAGCTAGAGCAATAAAACAACAAAAGGAGTTCAAGGGAATACAAATAGGCAAAGAAGATGTTAAGGTATCACTATTTGTAGATGATATGATAGTATACATAAGCAATGCCAAAAATTCTACCAGAGAACTTCTAGAGCTGTTAAACAAGTACTTTGAATCACTGAGATAATTCAGCATCCCTTTATGAAGAATTTGTAATGTGATGATGAAAAATTATCTCTTGGGTCTTTATCTAGAGTATATCTGAATAAATAGGAGCTAAGAAGATTGGACATGGGATTTATAATTGGGCATTTATGCTCTTTGAATGCTCAGACAGTTTCCTCTACAACTTGTAGTTGGGGAGAAGCACTGATGACGCCTAGGATTGTCACAAATACAGACTTTCATTATTTAAAATATTGAAAAGAAATTGTAATTCGTATTCACATTAAAATTTGATAATATTTGATATACTATTCTTGTTGCCAACTGTCATTCTTTATTTAAATACAAGTACAATGGCTTTGAAGTCACATATTTCTCAATATTCCCAGTCTTCAAACATTAAGAGATAGTCATAGACAACAAAGCAACAATAAATTCACCAGGATTTTCATTAGAGTGCATTTCACTAGACCGTAGCAATTTACCACAGTGTCTGAAGCACTTCAGAGGTTTTGTTTGTTTGTTTGTTTGTTTGTTGTTTTTTTAATAGATACTTGGTTCCCCTTTAAATCACCCTGAATATACACTTCAGGTCTTGTCACTATGTGGATGGTTGATAGCTCTTTAACCAATGTAAGTTAAATGGTAATTTATGCAATTATGAAATAGGACAAATGTAAACTTAACAGTTACTTATAACATGCTAGATCTTCAATAATTGTGTTCTAGAGCTAGGATTAGTGAGTTAATGAACCCATACTGGGCTTAAATGTTTGATAGTAGGATCTAAAAAGATTTCTCAGTTATACAGTGAGATAGGAAATGCTAAGCATTGCCTCTCAACAGTGTGATGCTGACAGCAGGAAATAATTGCTGATAATGAAGAATCTTTATTACGAACTTAACTGGATTTGGAATCATCTAAGAGACACAATTCTGGGCGCATCTTCAAGTATATTCACAGAGAGGTGACAAGCCCCACCCTGAAAGAAGGTTGACTCACCCATACCCTGATGGAAGGTGGCACCATCCTATGAGCCATGGTTCCATAATGTATTAAAAGCTTTGGCAGGGAGAGAAAAATTAATAGATCTCCAGGATTCATTTATATCTATTCATTGGTTGTAAACACAATAAAACCATCGACCTGATGTTCCGGTCTCCATATCTACCCCACCATGATACTCTCTCAAACTATGCACTAAATTATATTTATGTATTGAAATCCATGTCAAGTATGGCACCACTTAGAAGTTTGGCATGCATGGAGGGGCAATTTAGAAAAGAGCTTCTCTTTCCTGGATGAATAAATATCTTATTTAAAGAGGTTAATATTTGCTTCATTACCTTTATTTCTTCCATCACATGAAGACAACTTTTGCACCTCTTCAGAGAACATACTTACAGAGCACTCTGTAGGAAACAGAAAGTAGCCATCATCAGATGTAGGAGGAGCTAAGGTGGGAGGAGTAAGGAGAGGAAGAGGAGGAGTAAAGAGAGGAGGAGGAGAAGGAAGAGGAGGAGCTAGGAGAGATAAGCAGGAAAGAGAGAGAGAGAGAGAGAGAGAGAGAGAGAGAGAGAGAGAGAGAGACAGAGAGACAGAGAGACAGAGAGACAGAGACAGAGAGACAGAGACAGACAGAGACAGAGACAGACAGAGAGACAGAGACAGACATGGAGGCTGATGTTCGCTTTTCTGTAGCAATCAAGGGTAGTTTGTATATCTAGGTTGGGTATTGGGTTATAACTCTGATTGTAAGGGTATCTTGTTATTACTCATTACTAAATATATAAGCCTTTGGATAATTTAAGCATTAGAGTCTCATTTTCTTACTAAGCCCATGTGGTTGGCGGGATGTCTGGGCAATGCCCAGCCTTGCAAAGACAGCGTGGAAGATTGGCAGAGCCATCTCCCACACTGGCATCTCGTGGGTGGCAGGGCTGGGGTTTCTGACTGGCCATTTCTAGCTGCTGTGCCATGCAACATGGCAGCTGAGCTAGGCAAAGACATTGCAGCTTAGATAGTCGGATTGACCGGTGGCCGATTTTTAAATAATTACAACAATCAGATGCCACAGAGTAAGTTTTGAGCTTCCCAACCTCCAATACTGTACAGAATAAACTCTTGTTCTGTCTTAATTGTACCACTATGAATATCATGTTAGTACAGCACTGGCTGAAAGAATAGTGTTTGCCTTTACACTGCCTGTAAGCAACTATGATAGTAGGCAAAACCTTTTAAATTTAATACATGGGACTATGAATGATATGTAGAAGGAAAAGCTCAAAATCGGCATCTGTTGAACCATTCATCATCCTAACATAGATTTATAAAGTCCTGACTTTTTCCTTAGAATTAAGCCTTAGTTTCTATACATAGCTGTTATGGAGAGGCTAATGATTGTTGCCAGGAAATACAAAACGGAGGAGAGCAGAATGTTAATTTTAAAACTTTCCATTGACCTAAGGTCCTGCCTAAAAGCAGCCTCTATCCTTCCTCCTGATAAATTTTCTCACTCCAGGAATTTAGCTTAATGCAAAACACAAAGTATTTCAAAGCTAATTTTAACAAAGCTTAATAATTACCTGGACAATAAACACAGAAGTATATGGTCCAATTACAGACGTATGCCTCATGCTGACAAGAAATATCCAAGAGTATTACTGTGAAGAGGAACTCTATAGTAGGCCCCAAGGAAAGTGTGATTTTTCCTGCTGGCTCGCTATGTCGAAACCATCCTCTTACCAGCTAAATACAATAAAAAGTCTCCACACAATGAAAAGTTTTAAATTGATAACCTTTCTATTGAAAGGAACTCCAAAAGTCTATTAAATGGAACCAAAGTGGCTCTGCATTGAGAAAGCCTCGGACCTTGGTCTTGTTATTCATATGCTTATAAACACAAAAGTTCATCCAGAACGAGCAATGATACAATTCTCTTTGTAGAACATGCTTGGATCTTCCAGTTTGAATTTTATTTCAAGTTTATTTTTAGGGAACACAAAGTTCAAAAACAATATAGTTAGATGATCTTTTCCTACAATATATAGCTCTTTTTTATTCCTTCTTGTCCTTCCCTCCTCCTTTGCCTTCTCCTTCTATTGTGTTTTATAATAACAGAGAAGAAATGTTTTGGTGGATGTATAGTCAGATGTGGGAGAAAATGATGCCTCTGTGGTCCTACACTGAGGCATCCCTTCTCCCTGAGGGACCAGTCACACAAGAGTATAATATAGACTAGAGTTTATTAAGGGTATGGGGGAGGGAATTGAGGGAGTAGAGGGAGAGAAAAGCAGAGGAGGGGGAGGGAGAGAACAGGGGCAAGCAGCCCTTTTTATAGTGAGTCAAGCACACCTGGCTGTAGCTAGGTAAGGGTGGGATGAAGACTAGACAAAAGGTTAACACATCCTTCTCTTCCTCCTCCCATCCTGTTCCCCTAACCCTCCTCCTCCCCTCATTCTTCTTTCTTTTCTTTTTCTTCCTAAATGTCTCTTTTATTTAAACCAACTCTATGTTATCCTGGTCTGCTTCTTAGAGTAGAAGCATTACTGTTATTTTTTAATGTCTTACATGTATATTGACTTTTCTTTAGTGATAAGAATACAAACAACAGTCTTTATGCTGTTAACAAGTCTGTCCCTATCTGTATTTTAACATGTATGACTCTTGCAAAATAGAATTTAGAATAAAAGTTTGCGTAAGCTGAGAAATAGAATGTTATTTTTTTCTTTTGGAAGTGGTATCATTTTAGCAACAATAATATTAATCTACAATTTGGTGTTTTTCTGTAACCTTGCTGCACTGTAGACTCTCAAAATACAACATACCCATAAAGTGTGGGATTGTTAAGAATTTCCTGAGGGCCTTTATGCTCTCTGCAATGACATCCTGTCACTGTACGGAACAATTAGCAATTAGTATCATAGTCAGTTATGAATCTTTTGGATCACATCATAATTAGGAAGTAAAAGGCACAAAACAATGTTTTTTTGGTAAATTTGTATATTTCAGTTGTGAGCTAACTATTCATATAGCATATAAATGGGTGTCCCAATTTAAAAGCATATGTAGTAATAACCATTAACTTGTGTGAACTCAATATTGAAACTTTAAGAGATTTTATAAACTAGTGAATATTAAGTTGATAGATTGCAATTAGTCAGGTTGTGAGTACTCACTCTAGGTACATCAGCAGTATTTTACACTAGCATAACAAGTGTTTTGCTCTGTACTGGTAAAAATGTTCCTAACGTAAATGAATTTGTATTTGAATGTATGTGTGTATCTATAGATGTTTTTAAATGCATACATACTGACATAATGATTCACTGGGAAATCTGTACAATAATTTAGCAGAAAATACAAATAATCTTAGGACTCATTGTCACTTCACAATTATTCTTACTTTTAATAACTTTAGCAGTTACTAAAATTCTTTCAGAATATGACACTGAAGCACTTTTTCATTAAAAGAATGTTATATGACACAATGAAATGCATATATATAAATATATTGCATGTATACCATTATATTTGTTATCTTTGTTTTATATCTATAGTTGTGTACACATATATGTTAACACCTGAACTTATTTTTATCATAAAAATCCATAAATACAAAATTTCCACTTTTCAATGGTACAAGTAAATATCTAAATAATAAAAGTAGAAACTACAGGCAATACACAATATTTATGGCATAATTAATTTGAAAATCATTATACATTTTATCCTTCATTATAAAATGAGGCAAAATAATTCTACAGATCAATAAATGTGAAACATAAAACAAAATTATGCAATATTTTCAAACTTTGGCTGCATCCCCAAAATTGATATTCTATTATTTCTGTTCCTTAAGGAAGGAAACCAAAATCATTTTATCTATTGCTAATTCAAGAGCAAACAACTCATGTAAAATTTAGTATATATCAAATACTTATTCAGTAAACTCCTGGATAAAACAATAAATGGAAATTTTTAATCCAATGTAGTAAATTTATGATGTTCTATCTAGAGCATTCTCCTAAAGTGAAGCTGAGAGATTAGAATATGTCATTAATGATGATCTTTTTTAAGTTAAGATCAATGTTACCAAAGACTACAAGCTTTGTTGCTTTCCTTAACAGTTACTAATTCTCTCAGAGGAATGTGATACTGGTGGACATTAAGAAACGGCACAACAGTTGGGTCCTAGTGGTGCATGCCTTTATTCCCAGCACCTGGGAGGCAGAGGCAAGCAGATTTCTGAGTTCAAGTCCAGCTTGGTCTACAGAGTGAGTTTCAGGACAGCCAGGGCTATACAGAGAATAGCCTTGACACCCCCACCCCACCCCCGTCCGCAAAAAAGAAAAAGGAAAGAAAGAGCACAACCTGTGTGGCTACAACTGAAAAATCAAAAGTGATTATTCTGCACAGAAACATTAAAGATTTCAGAGATTAACCTTGAAATAATGTGAGCAGACTGCAGGGACAAAAATGATACAAATAACTCAAGATATCTTTATATATAAGCTAGAGACACAGTTCAAACAACCCAGAATGCCCAAACCTGCCAACTAATTAAGTACCTTTCATTCTGTATTATCAGAATAGACCTACAATGAAAAATGGAAGAAACAATTTTAAGAATTTAGAAATTGTCCTTTGTTTAGTCAATTCTAAAGAACAAAATTTAATTGGGGCTCACTTACAGGGTCAGTTCGGTTAATTATCATCATGGCAGGAAGCTTCCAGGCAGACATACTGCTGGGAAGGACCTTAGGGTTCTGCATCTTGATCTGAGTCCACTAAAAGAGACTGACTTTAAGGCATCTAGAAGGCCATTCTCATTGCTTAACCCCACAGTGATATACTTCTTCTCACAAGTCCACACCCACTCCAACAAGGCCACGCCTACAAATAGTGCAACTCCCTGGGCCAAGCATATTCAAATCACCAGTTTGGCACTGAGTTTAGGTGGCTTAATAGGGTTCTTCCTGAGCTTAGAAAAAACAAACAGAAGACCTGTCTTTCCTTCTTTCTTCCTCACCCCATTTTGATTTTTCCTTGTTTGTTTTATTTTCTCTGTTTGTTCATATTGTTCCTATCTAGTTTATTTTCAAGTTTGCTTACTAAAGAGAAACAAAAGAAAGCCTGAAGTTGGAAGAACAGTCATTTCAGGGTGCCCGGACAGGACATGAGGGAGGAGAAACCATAATCGGTATATTTAAAAAATAATAAAATAAAAATTAAAAGATACTTTTAAAAAATATTAATTAATTTATTTATATGTGAGTACATTGTCATGATGTCTTCAGACACACCAGAGGAGGGCATTGGATCCAATTACAGATGGTTGTAAGCCACCATGTGGTTGCTGGGAATTGAACTCAGGACCTCTAGGAGAGCAGTCAATCCTCTTAACGAATGAGCCATCTCTCCAGCCCCATAAAATCACATTTAAATAAAAACTTAAAAATTTGGTAATTTATATTACATATATTGAATATATTTTGTTTAAGTTCATCTGTGTAGTGTAGTCGAATAAATAAGAGCTATTATATTTTTAGACACACTGTCAATCACGTTTTTGTTAGTTGTTGACAATGAAAGAGTTTGCAAATGGTCAAAAGTTAGTTCTCATTTACTCATATTAGTGCCTATTTATAATCTTCTAAACTTCAAACATTCTCATAGGTGAATATATGATGTAGACATGTTTCCATGCCTAAGGATAGTTACAAATATATCTAGTCTTTTGAAATAGATGTTTACTTAACAATAATATTGGATAAAGCTGATATAAAGCTGGTCTCTAAAGACTGGCAACCTTCTCACATAATACTTCAGCAATAACTCCTTTACACTTCCAACAAAGGACTGGTCATCTTTGCAAGAAGAGATCACTGGTCACATAATGTGCTTTCTGTCACCTCACTCAAAAATCCTTCATATGCAAACAATTTCAATTTTGAATATAACCCAATAGATAAACTGGAATTATGAATTACAAGATTGTGAACATTTTTCTTTCTCCTTATTAGTAGTTTCCAGTGGATGGTATACTTTTATAAATATTTGTATCGGTAATTTGTGTTTATTGCCATCAGCATCCCGTCTTACTACTAATCATTTCTGGCCATGCTTGGTTGATTTCCTAACTACATAATCACTGAACATGTAATTTGTGCTGACTTTGTGCTAAATACTCTTCCAGGAATTAGAGAAATAGCCTAAAGATGCAATCCTTGCCTGAATATATATATATTATATATATATATATATTATATATATATATATATATATATATATATATATATATATAATCATCAGTGTTTTGTTTATAGAATGTGAGAGAAAACATAATGAAGTAAGAGTAGCATAAAGTAACCCTGCTTCTCAACTAGAGAAATATATTCAAAATCTATGTAAATTCTACAAAAGCTTTGGCACATGGTGACTGGACATGGGTGACATTTGCTGAATTCTTCATGTTTGTTAATATATAAACTACAGTCAAACTCTGATTTTCCTTTCGAATCATTTGAAAATAGTTGATTTTCCATAGTGAATTTAATTATATTTAGTTTAAATCAAAGTACTCTAAGTGAATATATACATATTTTTTCACACTTTAAGTGACCTATATAGAAATACTTTGTGTAGTTTTGTTATACCCTATTTCTTATGATTATTGGAAAGTTAGGGACTAGGTTGATTTGTCTTCATAGTCTGCAAGACCACAGCATTCAGTATGATGTTGATGGGAATCTTCTGGGTATGGATTCAAAGGAATTAGTATATCATCTTAATTCATATCAAGAAGTTTCTTCTTTCAGCTGTTTGTATTCTGCATGGAAAATAAGTTACTAAGTATTACACTTCAAAAGAGTTATTTTACAGACACTACAGTGCAATTTTTTGAAGCTAGAAATCATCCTAGAACCATTCCTATTAGACGATCACAACTTCTCTACATATTGACGTTACGGTGTCAAATACCAGTAGCTAACACTGATATGTTTTAAGGCAAAAAATGTATTCTTATGGCCTAGCTAGACTTAAACTTGCCTGGGAAATAGAAGAATAAAAGCAGCCTGTACCAGAAAAAGGAAGGCCCTTTATGATGAATAAGAAGGTAATTTAAATAATGAAATTTCTCATGATCATGAGAAAGGTAGATGATTTGGGTTTATGGTCAGACAGTAAACATACTGTGAAACTTTCATACAATGAAACATTCTATGGTCAGTCAATTTTCTGAACAATGGAAATAATTTACATTGTGAAATTCACAAAAATATTGAGGAAAAACAAAGAAACAAATGCAAAACCAAAACAACAAAATAACAAGTTGACCTTTACTTAAGGACATGATCAGTCTAACTTTGTTTAAATAAAGAGAAAAAAAAATGGGATCAGCTGTTCTTTAACAATTTAAAAGAGAATGATTTTGATGTATTGTTTTTATGAAGATAATAACTGATGATAGTGATAGTTCATATTATGCAAGAGCATATCAGAAAATAAATAAAATATCTACCTCATATAGTCTAAATATATTGCTTTTTGTTCATTTTACAAAAGTATCACCATTTTTATTTTTTTAACTCAAAACACTTCATCAGTATTTGTATTTACATATATACTTATACATGTATACATATACATACATATATGAAAAATAATTAAATAATAAGAAGTATTTGAAAAGTATGGGGGTTGGGAAGAGAGGGAGGAAGGAGAGAAAGAGAAAAATTATGTAAATACAGTGCTCATATATGAAATTCTCAAAAATGAATCTAGTTTTTTAAAATGTTCAACAGATTAACTAGCATTTTACAATATGAAAATAAATATGACCTATAATTATGTTGAAGGACATTTTAACTCACTACAAACTTTGAAGTTTAAAATGAAATCAATAAAAATTATTTTACCCAGCATACTAACAAAAACCACAATAACATTTTATAATTCAAAGTATTTCTGAGAACAAGAAAATGGATTGTCAGAAGGTAAGTCAGCAGAGCCAGGGGGACACTGTGTGTTATTTCTTTCTTTTTATTTTTTTTCTTTTTTTATTTTTATCAAATCATAATTTTTACTTTTTAACACAGGGGTTATAAACACAAAAATGCAGGATGTGGGGAAGGGGATGACACAGGAGCATAGGTGTTCAGGGGGAGTACAGATATCTTTCAGAACAGGGTATCAGCTGTGTTAAGGTTCAGAGGTCAGGTCAATATAACTCTGCCTATGATTCACTTGTCCTTATCTAATTTGGTACTATCCGCCAAGGCTGCCTATTTACAAGGTCTACGACTACTCAGGCTGATAGATTTCCACAAAAGCTGCCTATTTACAACAGTTTATAGACAACTGTTTCAGTGTATTTCCATAGAGACCCAAGACTTCATGTTAGCAGGCATGTATGTCAGGTCTATTGCTGATTTTAGGCTTATGGTTGATTTTAGGCCTTCAGTGTATAGCAAGGCTGCTCATGACATCTCCTCCCTTCTCCAAGTATAGAAGTGCTATGGCGATTCTAATCTTGCCTAGGCAGGGATAGAGCTCTGACCTCCAGTAATTAAAGGGGACCTTGTAATGGCTCCAGTACTCCTGTCATTATCCAGTGAGGCATGAGGGCCATACCCGTCCCAATTTCTTTTTCCTGGAGAGGGGATACTTTTGACATCAATCCCTAAGCAGTCAGGCTTGTCCCTCAGGGAACCCAGAAACATATTTTTAACTTTTATTTATATTCCCGTGCAGTGCTTAGCCTCGTAGCCTAAGCAACAATTCAGATCACCAGACAGAGGGGGTTCTGGGTGGCCCCTCTCTGTTTGGTCTAGGGGCAGAAGTCCCCTCTTTTAGGTTGGCTAGAGATAGGACTTGGGAGCACCCTGGATAGAGTAACATCCTCATATAGAGTCTTGTGGTCCTCCATATCTAACTTATGATAATGTATCTGAATAGATTTGGCTATCAGATTATCTATCTGTTGTTTCACAGTTAGTCAACCTATTTAAGGCCCAGGGACCGAAGGAAATAAGCAAACATAACCTAATTAATGGTCCCAAGATGGAAGGAAGTAGGGTTAACAATCATGGAGAGGTTGAAGACCAATTCTTGTACATGCTCTCATTTTTCTCTTTCTCTCTCTGTCTTTTCTCAAGACCTTCTCTGACCTTTTTCATGCTCTCTTTAATCATCTCTGTTTTGTCTATGTAAAAGCAGCATTCTTCTTTAAGGGCTGTACACAGTCTTTTCTACTGTAAAAGAGAAAATCAAGTCCAATAAAGTTCTTTGCAATATTGGGGGATAGCAACAGACAGTGAAATGAGGGATTTCTTCAGATTAGTGATGTCAGTCTATAGCTGTTTAATGTCCTTGTCAAAGGCCCATTAGAGGTCTAAGTAGTATAAGTCCATAGACCAGCATCAGGATTAGAACTCCTAACAGCAGACATCACGGGTGATTAATTTTTACCTGGAAAGGAAAAAAGAAGGGAATTCTCAGGGAAATTTCTCTTCCCTGGATGTCAATTGTTATTCATCTTATTTATAATTGGGCCTGGTTTTGTGGGGGTATCTATTTAATTCATTAATCTTTTTGGCGGCCATTTAGCTGTGCCTTCTGTGATATCAAACAGGCATATCAATCCTTGGCCCCATATAGGAACTGGGTCCTGGCCATTCCATTTAAGGGTAAAAGGGTCCTTCCACATAGTTGTGGCTTAGTTTTTATTCATCTCAGCGATGCCAGAGGCAATCAGCCGCAGATTTGTCATGAGCTTTCAGTTTTAGAAAGTTAAGAGTAAACAAAGCATGCTCCTTCCACCCTCAGAGAATCATGAAGACACTATTTAAAGAAATATAATTCTTTATTAATAATTTCATTTATCAAAGGACTATTATAAAACAGCCAACAATTAATCAATCTATATAATATATCAATTAATGAGAGTGTCTTCTACTTTTTATAAAATTATTTCTCTTTTGCCAATTAATTGTTGAGGGAAATTAGGATTTGCAACTCTCTTGAGAATATTAAACAGAGACATAAAGTCTTTTGTGAAAAGCTTAAAATAAGATCTTAGCCAATAAGCATCACCTGGAAACCTTTGAAAATCATTTGAAATAAGTAAACTATCTTTTTTTCTTGTCAGACTCATAATCTGTTTTTTTTTATTGGATATTTTACTTATTTACCTTTTACTGTTATCTCCTCTTTCTTTCTCCCCCAAAACTCCTTATCCCATACCCCTTCTTCCAATTTTTACGAGGGTGTGTTCCCACCATTCTCCCAATCCCACCTCCCTGCTCTCGCATTCCCCAAACAAACAAACAAACAAACAAAAAACAAAAACAAAAAACAAAAAAAACCAAACAATTTAGGCAATAAGTAAAATATGCAATAAAAATATCTATAGAAAAAATAAAGTAGGTAGAGCAAGCCATTCACGAGAAGCAGGCCAGTAAGCAGCACCCTCGCATGGCCTCTGATTCAGCTCTTGTCTCCAAGCTCCAGCCATGTGTGACTGTGGAAGTGTAAGCCAAATAAACCCTGTCCTTTCCAACTTGCCTTTTGATCAAGTTGTTTTGTCCCAGCAATAGAAACTCTAATTAATTAGATAGTTATTTTCTTACAGAAGGCATGATTTTTTATATATATAAGAAAAAATAAAAGAAAGTATATAAAAAATAAAAATGTTGACACATCTCTGTTGACTAAAATGGACTTTCAGAAAAAATGAGTTTTTATTTCCTGATGATTTTCTTTTAGAGAGATGTTAACAAAGCCACAGTAAGCTATTTTTATCCAGCCAGCACCCATTGTTATGAAAATTAATGTGCATCCATTTAGAGGTATACTAGTATCCTTTGCTTTATTTCTTCTAATTCCTGTTCTTAATTGCTGCTCCCATTTTACTAATTACTTTTGCCACACTTATTCACTGCAGGGAATCGGTGATTTTAAAACTGCCTAAAGGATAATAGGTACTCAAAATTGCTTATCCTAAAATTTCTAACAATTTTATGAATATTTACTTCATTTATTATATATAATTTCCGATATCGTCTAGATGGCCATATGTTTAGAAATATAAACAATCATATAGGGATGCATATGTGCTTACATATAAAACACAGACAAGCAAATACACAAAGAATCAAGACAAAGTAGTAAATGATACAGAAAATAAGGTCAACATTAAAGTTATAAAAGTAATTCTATACTTTCTCTGGTAGTTAGGCACTAACTAGCTCAGGAATAAAGCCATTAAAACTAAACAACCTGCCACAGCAATAAGATTCTACAGTACCCACAAGATCAGTCATTTTTTCCCTAGCTACACATATGGCTATACTTGGCTATTTGTAAGGCACTTTATAAGACACAGGTTCTAGCTATTTTCCTCTGGACTTTGAGTATCTCCTTATGTTTCTTCATATGACTACATATAATCATGACTATCTAGTTACATTTTCATATGAAGTAAACCTTTGTTTGCTATTCAAAAGGATAGTATATATAGTTAAACATTCACATATAGGAATCATTAATATAAAATTATTAATAATTTTAGTGGCAATTATTTGAATTTTTTCTTTTTAAGATATATTGAGAATAAAACCATTCTATTTCCAGGACATGAGAGACATAATTAAAATTGAAATGTTCTTCTTCATGACTAACAATAAAGGTTCCACTGAGGTTCTTTTGGCTAAGGGAGACTCCTTAGTTGGTGCGATCCTGTGAAGACTCCATATCTTGACTCATCCTAGAGGACCCACTTCACTCAGAGCAGTGGAGGAAACACTGCCCTCAGAATAGCAGAGGAACCATTGTACTCAGAGCAGAAGGGCAGCAGGATTTCAGAATCCCAAAGGCAGCCTGAGTCCCAGAAGTTCTTTGACCCAGGAGCTCAGAATCACAGGATCTCAGAGACAGCTGGACTCTGAGAAGTTCTGACACAAAAAAGGTAACTGAAAAGGTAGGCTCCAGTCAGAGACAGTGAGTGCAGGTGGCACTAGAGATAACCATATGGCTTAAGGCAAGCACAAGAACACAAGCAACAGAAACAAAGGTTACCTGGCATCATCAGAGCCCAGTTCTTCCACCATAGCAAGTCCTGGACACCCCATCACAGCATAAAAGCAGGATTCAGATTGAACATCACTTCTCATGGTGATGATAGAGTACTTTAAGAAGGACATAAATAACTCCATTAAAGAAAAACAGGAGACCATCCGGTCTGGGCCTGAGCACTGAGCAGATCCAGGGTGGCAGCTCTGACCCCATCTCTAAAAATCCAGAGGAAGTAGGGCTCCCAGGTGCTCTAACCCTGGCATTATCTTAGATAAGCAGACAGCAATGCCTGCCCCAAACAGGGAGTAACTGGAACCCACTAGGACCCAGGAAGTCACTCCTGGCCCAGAGCACTGAGCAGATTTTGGGCCCCAGCTCTTACCCCAGTAGTAACACCCACCCCACACAATTCCTATAAAACCAAAACAATAGGAAAGACAGGCTCCAGACAGAGACAGGCCAGGTAGAACTAAGGAGTTCCAGATGGCAAAAGGCAAGTGCAAGAAAATAAGCATCAGCAACCTAGGGTACTTGGCATCATTAGAACCTAGTTCTCCCATACAAGAAAGTCCTGAATTCCCCATAGTACTAGGAAAGCAAGATTCAGATTTAAAATCACTTCTAATGATGATGATAGAGGATTTTAAGAAGGACATAAATAACACTCTCAAAGAATTTGAGGAGAACACAGGTAGACAATTAGAAGCCCTTAAAGTGGAAACACAAAAATCCCTTAAAGAATTAACAAGAGAACACAACCAAACAGGTGAAGGAATTGAAAAAAAAATCCAGGACATAAAAATGGAAGTAGAAACAATAAAGAAATCACAAAGGGAGTCTACCCTGGAGATAGAAAACCTAGGAAATAAATCAGGAGTCATAGACACAAGCATCACCAACAGAATACAAGAGATAGAAGAGAGAATCTTACGTGCAGAAGATACCATAGAAAATATTGACACAACTGTCAAAGAAAATGAGCAATGCAAAAAGTTCTTAACACAAAATATCCAGGAAATCCAGGAAACAATGAGGAGATCAAACCTAAGCATAATAGATATAGAAGAGAGTAAAGATTCCCAACTTAAAGGGCCAATAAATATGTTCAACGAAGTTATAGAAGAAAACTTCTCTAATCTAAAGAATGAGATGCCCATAAACATATAAGAAGCCTAGAGAATACCAAATAGACTAAACCAGAAAAGAAATACCTCCTGTCACATAATAATCAAAACACCAAGTGCACAAAACAAAGAAAGAATATTAAATGCAGTAATAGAAGAAGGCCAAGTAACATATAAAGGCAGACCTATCAGAATTACACCAGATTTCTCACCAGCTACTATAAAAGCTAGAAGATGCTGGACAGATGTCATACAGACCCTAAGAGAACACAAATGCCAGCCCAGGCTACTATATCCAACAAAACTCTCAATTACCATAGATGGAAAACCAAGATATTCCATGACAAAACCAAATTTACACAATATCTTTCCACAAACCCAGCATTACAAAGGATAATAGCAGGAAAGCTTCAATAAAAGGAGGGAAATTATACCCTAGAAAGAGCAAGAAAGTAACCCTCCTCCAACAAACCCAAAAGAAGATAGCCACACAAAGATAATTTCACCTCTAATAACAAAAATAACAAGAAGCAACAATCACTGTTCCTTAATATCTCTTAACATCAATGGACTGAATTTCCCAATTAAAAGACATAGGCTAATGGACTAGGTACATAAAAAGGGCCCAGCATTTTGCTGCATACAGGAATCCCGCCTCAGTGACAAAGACAGACTCTACTTTAGAGTAAAAGGCTGGAAAATTTTTTTTTCAAGCAAATGGGCCTAAGAAACAAGCTGGAGTAGCCATTCTAAAATCTCCACCCTGAGAACACAAAGGGAGGAATCCATGACTCCACCTGTATTGGTAGTTGAGGGTGGCCTTACCAGGCATCAGTGGAAGTGGACAGCCTTGATACCTGAAAGTTCAGATTCCCTAGTGTTGGGGAATTTCAAGAGCAGGGAGGTGAGAATGAGAGGATGATGGGAGCATACCCTCATAGTAATTGGAGGAGGGGGTTGGGGTAAGTGATTAGGCATCAGTGAAAGTAGAGGGTCTTGGTGCCTGAAAGTTTAGATTTCCTAGTATTGGGGAATTTGAGAACAGAGATGTGAAAATGGGAGGACGGTGGGATTACGCCCTCATAGAAACTCCCAGAATTATATGGATTAGACATGACAGAGGCAGGCTGCCAGAAGACTAGATTCCAGAATTCAAACAAAAAATTTATCTTGATACTAAAATTTGTTTTGAGAATTGTATATTGCAGAATACACAGCCTCAATGTATCTACTCATCAAGTAAGCTGAACAGACCTGCTTGAACCTCTGATGTCCTGGAATTGCACCTGGATGCTGTGAAGACACAGACGAGGCTTATCAATTTACTCTTCCCCCTGCCCCTCTTCTAATATTGCAACACCCATAATCAGCTTGAAGAAGTTAATGAAGAGTCTATGCCCCTATTCCCTGGGCTTGGGGACTAAGGTGGTTAATATAGGGCTGATCTCTAGGGAAAAGTAGTGGTTTTGTTGGAACAGGGAACATTACCTAGGATTTATTGCATAGCCATAACCTATTCATAGAAATATGTATAAGTGTTATTAAGATGAAGTTATAATTTCTTAAATGGTACAAAATTTACTTTGATTTCAAATTTAAGGTTTCCATTGGTATAAGCTTCTTATTGATATAAAGTGAGATTAATATTGTTGTTGGGCCTTGGATGAGGTAACTCCATTTAACCTGTGCCCTTCAATCACGTAGGACACAGGTAGAGGTCTCCACCTCCAGAGATTTAAATATTAATGAGTTATCTAAAGGCCGAGGGGCATAGCTAATTAAGTTATTCCATCCCCTTTTCCCCTTTCCTATAAAAGGCGAGACCCCCTGACTTTTGGTGGGAAAAGCACATACCATCTATATCTATTCACCATGCCATGAACAATAAAAGCTTTGGAAAACCAGACTCTACGTGTTTCCTGGGCCTGCGCCGCCACTGCCAGATTACCAGCTTTTGGAACTTTGGAACCTTGAACTGCAACTGCCAGCTTGCGGTGGCTGCGTGAATGTGAAACCCTCCGCCGGTGGTGTGGCAAGTACAGCAGAACCCGCCACCGGACTCTCTCCCGCCTCACGCAGGTTTTTTTTTTTTTTTTTTTTTTTCCGCATCCAAGATATAAAAATGGAAGTAGACACAATAAGGAAATCTCAAACTGAGACTACCCAGGAGATAGAAAACCTAGGAAAGAAACCAGGATAGATCCAAGCATAGATCCAAGCATAGATCCAAGCATAGATCCAAGCATCACCAACAAAATACAAGAGAAAGAAGAGAGAATCTCATGTGCAGAAGATACCGTGGAAAATATTGACATAACTGTCAAAGAAAATGCACAGTGCAAAAGCTTCTAACCTAAAATATACAGGAAATCCAGAACACAATGAGAAGACCAAACCTAAGGATAATAGTTATAGATTAGAGAGAAGATTCTCAACTTAAAGGGCCAGTAAATATCTTCAACAAAATTATAGAAGAAAACTTTCCTAACCTAAACAAAGAGATGCCCATGAACAAACAAGAAGCCTATGGAACTCTAGACTAGACCAGAAAAAAAATTTCTCCCATCACATATTAATCAAAACACCCTATGCACAAAACAAGAAAAATATTAAATGCAGTAAGAGAAAAAGAACAAGTAACATATAAATCAAAATTACAACTTCTCACTAGAGACTATGAAAGCCATAAGATCCTGGACTAATATCATACAGACCCTAAGAGAACACAAATGCCAGCCCAGACTACTATACCCACCAGAACTTTCAATTACCATGGATAGAGAAACCAAAACACTCCATGAGAAAATCAAATGTATACAATATATTTCCACAAATTCGTCCCTACAAAGGATAATAGATGGAAAACTCCAACACAAGGAAGAAAACTACAAACTAGAAAAATTAAGAAAGTAATCGTCTAGTAAACCCAAAAGAAGATAGCTACACAAACTTAATTCCACCTCTAATAAGAAAAATAACAAGAAGCAACTATCATTTTTCCTTAATATTTCTTAACATCAATGGACACAATTCCCCAATAAAAAGAGGTAGACTAACAGACTGGATATGTAAACAGGACCCAGAATTTTGCTGCAGACAGGAAATGCACCTCAGTGAAAAAAATAAAGAGTAAAAGGCTGGAAAACAATTTTCCAAGCAAATGGTCCCAAGAAAGAAGCTGGAGTAGCCATTATAATACCAAATAAAATAGACTTTCAACCAAAAGTAAATAAAAAAGATAAGGAAGGACATTTTATACTTGTCAAAGGAAAAATCTACCAAGATGTACTCTCAGGTCTGAACATATATGGTCCAAATGCAAGGACTCCCACATTCATAAAAGAAACTTTACTAAAGCTCAAAGCATACATCGTACCTCATACAATAGTAATGGGAGATTTCAGCACCTCAGTCTCAGCAATGGACAGATCATGGAAACGGAAATTAAACAGAGACACAATGAAACTAAGAAAAATTATGAACAAAATAGATTTAACAGATATCTATTGAAGATTTCATACTAAAACAAAAGAATATGTACCTTCCTCTCAGAACCTCATAGTACCTTCTCCAAAATAGACCATATAATTGGTGACAAAACAGGCCTCAACAGATGCAAAAAGATTGAAACAATCCCTTGCAACCTATCAGATCACCACGGACTAAGGCTAGTGTTCAATAATATCAAAAACAATGGAAAGCCCACATACATCTGGAAACTGAACAATGCTCTACTAAAGTGTGACTTGGCCAAGGAAGAAACAAAGAAAGAAATTAAACACTTTTATAGAATTTAATGAAAATGAAAGCACATCATACCAAAACTTATGGACACAATGAAAGCAGTGCTAAGAGGAAAACTCATAGCTCTAAGTGCCTACAAAAAGAAACTGGAGAGAGCAAACACTAGCAACTTGACAGAATACTTGAAAGCTCTAAACAAAAACAAGCAAATATACCCAAGAGGAATAGATGGCAAGAAATAATTAAACTCAGGGCTGAAATCCACAAAGTAGAAATAAAAAGAACTATACAAAGTATTGATGAAATCAGGAGCAGGTTCTTTGAGAAAATCAACAAGATAGATAAGCCCTTAGCCAAACTAAACACAGGGCACAGAAACAGTATCCAAATTAATAAAATCAGAACTGAAAAGGAAGAAATAATGACAGAAACTGAGGAAAATTCAAAAAATCATCAGCTCCTATGGGCGTTGGACTTTGAGGAACAGCTGAGTTCTTGGCCAAGCATAAGCCTGGAACTGGGATCATTATTGGACATCAGGAGTTCAGCTCTGCTCTTGGCCCTGGTTCTTTTCATTTAGCTTCAGCCCTCCACAGCCTCTCCCACACAGAGGTCTATGGCATTCAGTCAAGAGGAACAGGCCTCAGGCCCTAAACAGATTTACATACTAATGAGGTACCTGAAGGCCAGAGGGTGGAGCCAATTAAGCATTCTTCCTCAGCCCCTCCCCCTTCTTCCTCCCTATGTAACTCAGGTCTGCCCTGAGTTTCAGGGGGGTGCACATCCAGATCCATCTACATTCGCCATAAAAATAAAGCCTGTAAAACTCATGGACTTTCTCCTGTCATTGAGACTACATTGTGAGGAACCTTGGAGAAGGCCTTTGAAGAGCCATTGTAGCCTCAGCAGCAGCAGCACCTAACTTCCCCATGGAGGAACCCTCAGCATTCCCAGCTGGTGGCTACCCATAAGATCCTACTACAAAAGCCTATATTCAACAAAACTGAAAAATCTGGATGAAATGGACAATTTTCTAGACAGATACAGGTTCCAAAGTTAAATCAGGAGTAGATAAACCATCTAAACAGTCCCACAACGCCAAAAGAAATAGCAGCAATCACTAAAAGTCTCCCAAACACCTCATAAAATTGCAAAACTCCTGTAAGGCAAAGGATATTATCAATAAGACAAAATGAAAAACAACAGATTGGGAAAAGATCTTAACCAATCCTACATCCGATAGAGGGCTAATATCCAAGATATACAAAGAACTCAAGAAATTATACTCCAGACAACCAAATAACCATATTAAAAACTGGGGTACAGAGCTAAAGAAAGAATTCTCCACAGAGGAAACTCGAATGGCTGAGAAGCACCTTAAGAAATGTTCAACATCCTTAGTCATCAGGGAAATGAAATCAAAACAAACCTGAGATACACCTCACACCAGTCAGAATGACTAAGATCAAAACCTCAGGTGATAGTAGATGCTGATGAGGATGCAGAGAAAGAGGAACACTCCTCCACTGTTGGTGGGATTGCAAGCTGGTACAACCACTCTGGAAATCAGTCTTGCAGTTCCTCAGAAAACTGGACATAGCATTACCTGAGGATCAAGCTATACCACTCCTGGGCATTTACCCAGAAGATGTTCCAACATATAATAAGGACATATGCTCCACTATGTTCATAGCAGCTTTCCTTATAATAGCCAGAAGCTGGAAAGAACTAAGATGTTCCTCAGCAGAGGAATGGATACAAAAAATGTGGTACATTTACACAATGGAGTATTACTCAGCTATTAAAAATAATGAATTCGAGAAATTTTTAGGTAAATGGTTGGAACAAGAAATTATCATCCTGAGTGAGTTAACCCAATCACAAAAGAACACACATGGTATTTACTCACTGTTAAGCGGATGTTATTCCAAAAGCTTGGAATAACAAAGACTCAACTCACAGACCACATGAAGCTCATGAAGAAGGAAGACCAAATGGGGATGCCTCCGTTCTACTTAGAATGAGTAACAAAAATACTCAAGGGAGCAAATATGGAAACAAAACATGGGACAGAAGCTGAAGGAGGGGCCATCTGGAGACCATTCCACCTGGGTATCCATCCATGTACAGTCACCTAAGCTAGACACTGATGTGGATGGCTGGAAGTGCATGCTGTCAAGAACATGATATAGCTGTCTCCTTAGAGGTCTGCCAGAGACTGACACATTCAGAGGACGATCCTTACAGCTAACCACTGATATGATCAAGGGTTTCCCAATGGAGGAGTTAGAGAGAAGACTGAAGGAGAAGAAAGGGTTTGTGACCCCATGAGAACAGCAACAATACCAACCAACCAGAGCTCCCCAGGGTCTAAACCACCAGCCTGGGAGCACATAGGGAGGGACCCATGACTCCAGCTGTATATGTAGGGGAGAATGGCCTTGTCAGGCATAGGTGGGAGAGGAGATTCTTGGTCTCATGAAAAATGAACAGAGTTGGGGGGGTAATATGAGGGTGGGGAGAGGGTAGTGGGAGCAGGGGGTAGGTGGGGGCACAGCCTCATAGAAGCATGAGGAGGGGGATGGGATAGGAGGTTTCTGGGTGGTGGGAGGAAGTGGGGTAAAGGGATAAAATCTGAAATGTAAATATAATACCCAATAAAAAAATTAAGAAAATAAAAGTCTTCAAACCAAAAAAACAAAACAAAACAAAACAAAACCAAAAAAAAAAAAAAAAAGCCCAGGACCATGTGATTTTAATGCAGAATTTTATCAGAACTTCAAGGAACTCCTTCAAACTATTGCACAAAATAGAAACAGAAAGAACACTGCCCAATTTATTCTATGAAGCCACAATTACATTCATACCTAAATCACACAAAGAAAAGAAGATCTGTGAGTTGAGAGTGGAATGAAACAAATAATCTTTTCTTCATGAAGCACAGGCCCCCTGGTGAAGTTGAACCAGTAACTTTTAGGTTAACAGCTGAAAACGATGACTGAATGCATGACAGAGACACTGATAATTGGATATTAACCCAGAAGCTCGCTATTTCCAAGATACAACTCACGATCACATGAAGTTCATGAAGCAGAAAGACCAAAGTGTGGGTGCTTCGGTCTTTCCTAGAAAGGGTAACAAGATACTCAAGAGAGCAAATAGAGAGACAAAGTGTGGGACAGAAACTTATGGAGGAGTCCTCTGGAGATTGTTCCACCTGGATATCCATTTCATGTGCAGTCACCAAAGATAGACACTGATGTGAATGTCAGGAAGTTCATGCTGGCAGGAGCCTGATATAGCTGTCTCCTTGGAGGTCTGCCAGAGTCTGACATATTCAGAGGTGGATGCTCACAGCTAACCATTGAACTGATCAAGGGATTCCCAATGGAGGAGTTAGAGAAAAGACTGAAGGAGCTGAAATTGTTTGTGGCCACATGGGGAGAACAATACCAACCAATCAGAGTTCCCAGGGTCTAAATCACCATCCTGGGAGAACAGAGGGCAGGACTCATGGCTCCAGCTGTATACGTAGGGGAGGATGGGCTTGTTGGGCATAGGTTAGAGAGAGGATTCTTGGTCCCATGAAGGCTGGATGCCCAGTGTGGGGGAATTCGAGGGTGGGGAGGTGGGAGTGGGTGGATGGGTGAGGGCACATCCTCATAGAAGCAGGAGAAAGGGGCTATGATAGGAGTTTCCTGGGTGAAGGGGGGAATAGGGTAAGAAAATAACATCTGAAATGTGAATAAAATATTCAGTAAAGAAGAAAAAAACAGACAAAGATACAAAAAGAAGGAAAACATCAGACCAATATTCCTTATATACTCAATAAAATTCTCACAAACCAAATCCAAGAACACATCAAAACAATCATCCATCATGATCAAGTAGACTTTACCCCAGGAATGCACAGATGGTTCAATATATGGAAATCCATCAATGTAATCCACTATATGAACAAACTCAAAAAAAGACCCACATGATCATCTCACTAAATGCTGAGAAAGCATTTAACAAAATTCAATATCCCTTCACGGTAAAAGTCTTGGAAAGATTAGGAATTCAAGGCCCATACCAAAACATAGTAAAAGCAATATACAGCAAGCCAGTCGCTAACATCAAGCTAAATGGAGAGAAACTTGAAGCAATTCCACTAAACTCAGGAATTAGACAAGGCTGCCTATTCAATATAGTACTAATGTCCTAGCCAGAGCAATTAGACAACAACAGAAACTCAAAGGAATACGAATAGGAAAGGACCAAGTCAAAAATATCACTATTTGCAGATGGTAAGATAGTATACATAAGTGACTCCAAAACTTCCACCAGAGAAATACTAAACCTGATAGACAACTTCAGCAATGTTCCTGGATTTAAAGTCAACTCAAACAAAGTAATAGCCTTTCTTTACTCAAAGAATAACAGGCTGAGAAAGAATTAGGGAAATGACAGCCTTCACCATAGTTACAAGTAATATAAAATACCTTGACGTGAATCTAATCAAGCAAATGAAAGATTTGTATGACAAGAACTTCAATTCTCTGAAGAAAGAAATTGAAAATCTCGGAAGATGGAAAGATCTCCCATGCTCATGGGTTGGCAGGTTTAATATAGAAAAAAATTAGCCATCTTGCCAAAAGCAATCTACAGATTTAATGCAATCTCCATCAAAATTCCAACTCAATTCTTCATAGAGCTATAAAGAGAAATTTGCAAATTCATTTGGAATGACAAAAAAACCAGGATAGCTAGAACTATTCTCAACAATAAAAATACTTGTGGGAGAATCACTATCCTGACCTCAAGCAGTACTACAGAGCAATAGTGATAAAAACTGCATGGTATTGGTACAGAGAGAAACAGGAAGATCAGTGGAATAGAATTGAAGACCTAGAAATGAACCCACACACCTATGGTCACTTGATCTTTGACAAAGATGCTAAAACCATCTAGTGGAAAAAAGGACAGCCTTTTCAACAAATGGTGCTGGTTCAACTGGATGTCAGCATGTAGAAGAATGCAAATAGATCCATTCTTATCTCCTTGTACAAAGCTCAAGTCCAAGTGGATTAAGTACCTTCACATAAAACCAGATACATTGAAACTAAAGGAAGAGAAGGTGGGGAAGAGCTTTGAATTCATAGGCACAGGGGAAAAGTTCCTCAACAGAACACCAACAGCTTACACTCTAAGATCAAGAATTGATAAATGGGACCTCATAGAATTATAAAGCTTCTGTAAGGAAAAGGACACTGTCAGTAGGACAAAATGGCAACCAACAGATTGGAAAAAGATCTTTACCAATCTGATAGAGGGCTAATATCCAATATATAACAAGAACTCAAGAAATGAGATTCCAGACAACCAAATATTACTATTTAATAATAGGGTACAGAGCTAAACAAAGAATTCTCAACTGAGGAAACTCAAATGGCTGAGAAGCACCTAAAGAAAGGTTCAACATCCATAGTCAGCAGAAAACTGTAAATCAAAACAATCCTGAGATAACACCTCACACCAGTGAGAATGACTAAGATCAAAAACTCAGGTGATAACAAATGCTGGGGAGGATGTGGGGAAAGAGGAACACTTCTCCATTGTTGGTGGGATTGCAAGCTGGTACAGCCACTCTGGAAATCAGTCTGGTGATTCCATAGAAAATTGGACATGGCATTATCTGAGGACCCAGCTGTACCATTCCTGGGCATATATCCAGAAAATGTTCCAACATATAACAAAGATACATGCTCCACTATGTTCATAGCATTCTTATTTATAAGAATGAAAGAAGCTGGAAAGAACCCAGATGTCCTTCAACAGAGGAATGGATACAAAAATTTGGTGAAGTTACACAATGGAGCAAATGTGAGAAAATTTGGTACATGAAATAAATGAGAAAATGTGATACATCTACACACTTTGCTATTAAAATAATGAATTCATGAAAGTCATAGGCAAATAAATGAAACTAGTAAATATCATCCTGAGTGAGGTAACCCAATCACAAAAGAACACACAAGGTATTCACTCACTGATAATTGGATATTAGCCCCAAATTTCACAATACCCAAGATATAACTCACAGACCACATGAAGCTCATAAAGAAGGAAGACTAAAGGATGGGTGCTTCCGTCCTTCTTAGAAAGAGTAACAAAATTCTCATGACCAAATATGGAAACAAAGTGTGAGAAATAAACTGAAGATGGGGTCGTCCAGAGACTGCTCCACCTGGGTATCCATCCCACGTTCAGTCACCAAAGGCAGATGCTAATGTGAATGCCAGTAGTGCATGCTGACAGAAGCCTGATATATCTGTCTCCTTAGAGGTCTGCCAAAGCCTGACATATACAGAGGTAGATGCTCACAGCTAACCATTGAACTGACCATGGGGTTCCCAGTGGATGAGCTTAAGAGAAGACTGAAGGAGCTGAAAGGGTTTGTGTCCCCATGGGAAGAGCAATAATACCAATCAACCAGAGATCCCAGCGTCTAAATCACCATCCTGGGAGCACATAGGGAGGTAACCATGCCTCCAGCTGTATATGTAGGGGAGGATGACCTTGTCAGGCATAGGTGGGAGAGGAGATCCTTGTTCCCATAATGGCTGTAGGCCCCAGTGTAGGGGAATTCTAGGGTGGGGAGGTGGGATTTGGTGGGTTGTTGGGGGACATCCTCATAGAAGCACCAGGTGGAGGGTTGTGATAGGGGATTTCTGGGTGGGAGGAAATGGGGAAAATGGATAACATCTGAAATTTAAATAAAATATCCAATAAGGAAGAAAAATAAGGCTCCACTGAAATTGTACACTATGCAACATACTTCCTTTAGATATTTTTATATTTTACCCTTTAGAATAATGTCACAAAACAGTTATTATACCAGCTAAATAATTGAAGGACAAATAATTAATGTAACTAAAACTTGGTAATTTCTTCCACAGTATGTGGGCAAATCTAACTGAGTATTTATTTAGATGAAATGACAATGGCTTGGAAGAAGACTACTTAAATCTAAAGATGCCTGAGTTGTTTTAATAGGATAACTTGGGTGTGTGATATATCCCTAATTACAATCAACTGAACAAAGCAGAATTTTGAGGTTATAGATGATTTACATTTAAGAGTGACTAAAATGTCAAGATTTTAAGTCTTACATAATAAAAGAAATTTGTAATTTTGTTGAAGGTAGATTTTTAATACAATATATTCTGATTACACTTTTTTCTTCTGTTTCCAAATCTGCCCCACTTCCCTACCTGCTTAAGTCTACATTGTTTCTTGTGCTCTCTCATTAGAAAATAAACAAGCATCAGAAACAATAAAATAAAATATAACTTAAAAAATCTTACAAATGAATAGAAAATAAAAGAGCCAAAAAAGAAATGCAAGAAACACAAATACACAGAGAAGCATGTACCTTCAAACACACACAAAAAAAATTCCATAACGCACAAAACCAGAAACAATAATATATAAGCAAGATACCTGTAATGTTATGGAAAAAAAGAGAAAAAAAAGATGCCTAGACAAAGCATTATGAGAAACTAAAACAAACAAAAACAAAACAAGAGCAAGCACAAATAACTCCAAAATACCATTTGTTTTGTTTGTTTGTTTGTTTGTTGTTTGTTTTTTGTTTGTTGTTGTTGTATAACTGCTGGGCATATAGAATTCCTATTATTTTTAGTTGATTATTAGATGATAGATAGATAGATAGATAGATAGATAGATAGATAGATAGATAGATAGATGATAGATAGATATAGAGATTATAGAGATAGAGATAGATGATATAGATAGATATAGATAGATAGATAGATATAGATGTAGATGTAGATGTAGATGTAGATATAGATGATATAGATATAGATAGACTTGTATTTTGATTCCATCACACTTCACCTTCTCCTAGACTTTCTGCCATATCCCATTAGTACCTTCATATTGATTTATTTATGACCCACTGCATCCACATAGTTCTGTCCTTAAGCCCATGGATACAGTACTACTAGAGTATGGGCAATTTCTTAGAGGTCACACCCAAAGAAACGGACTTCCTTCTTCAGCAACTGTTAGTTATAAGTAGCTTTCAGCTAGAGTTCTTTTCTCTGGAGCCCCTCTTCTGAGAGGTTTTGAATTAAAGGGCCTTGTTACATCCAGAAAACATTTTTTCACAGTCATGCTCCCTGGTTTATAGCTTTTAAAATCATTCTGAACCCTCCTATTTGAAATTCTCTGAACATTTTTATGACTAGTTTATATAGATGTTCATTCATACCTGGGCACTAAATGGACACATTCTACACATTGTTACAAACTTTTCTATTAATTGCATTCTGCTTCAATGAGAAGTGTGTTGATGATGGGGGAAAGCTACACGACCTTGGGTGAAAGATAAATATTTAGAAGAAAGTTTGATCCTGAACGATTATTTAAGCACAAAAGAATATAGCAAATTCAGTACCCCAAGATCTGTGTGCTGAAAAAGAAGAAAAGTGTATGCAGTTAAGAGGTAAATAACTCATTATTAATGTTGGTCAAAAAGTATTGTTTGAAAATAAAAATTTTTATATACATAAAAATGTACTCTTTTATTTGGATGTATTTAGACAATATGGTCTCTAGCCTACTAAGATAATTTCCACATCCAATTTTAGTAATTAATTCATGTAGTGTCTGAAGTGTTTCTTTCTCAAATAAAAATGAGACAGATGTTTAAAATTTGCTCTGCCATATTGCCCCACAGAATAAAACAATTAATCAACTTGTATACCATTATGCTGCAACATATCCCACTCTTTAAAATTCAAGATTCTAGACCAAAGAGTGTATTTCTTATTAATGAAAAGTATACCTTCCAAATTTTCAGCAAGACCTACCTATAACTCCTTTAACTGAATATTGAATCTTATATTTGACTGAGTCACCAGGTTTATTCAGAAACTACCCAATAACTCCCAAACGAAGAAAAAGCCTTTTTGTTAGGTATAATAGTAGAAGAGTTACTTTCTCCAGTTTTCCATGTTTCTCACTAAAGTTTAATCACCTTGACAAAATGTTTTGGTACAGTCCTATAATCCCTGCATCCCAGAGGCTAAAACAGACAAATCATGAATAAAACTCAGCCTGGCCTACATAGTTAGGTAATGTCTCAAATTAAATTCTAAAATATTATATATATGTGTGTGTGTGTGTGTGTGTGTGTGTGTGTGTGTGTGTGTGTATACATGCTAATAAATATATGCCTGCAGAAACCCATATGCCCATTTCACTTTTCAGTGAAATGCATTTATGCAAAATACTTAGGAGACAATGAACATCTTTCGTTCGTTGTAAAAAAACAAATATAGTACTAGGTTAAACAAAAAGCATATCATAAGAATAAGAAAATATCCCTCAATTGCAAAAGGAATTTGGTACTTCGTACTGAAGACATAGGATAATCAGACATGGTCTCTTTCTAGTGAGCCTATGATAAAGGTTGTCAAATTCATGTGAATATTGGTAGATGAATAGTCATTCACCTATTCATAGAGATCAACTTATTTTCCTAGAAATAGGGGCTAGAAAATAATTAGGGTGCAAAAGCATGAAAAAAATCAACAGACTAACTGACATGTTAGTAACTGTACCAGGAGCTCAATTTCTTTGAGTTCATTCAATGAGAACACCTAAGAAGATTGAGAAAAGATAGATACTCATTATAGCATATTTCTACAATTTGTGCATGACAAGAAGTGCAATTAGGACAATATTTACAAACTAACATGTTACAATGATAGTGAGAAGACATTTCCTAAGAATATAGGCATTTGAGTATGTGTTATATTTGACAAAACTCATACTGTTGATTTCATCAGTGTTTACAATTACATAAAAATATATCATACATTTCTGTAATAAATGTTACTTACCAAATTTGGGGAAACAAGTTGAGATATGAAGATTTTTAAATGCTATGTTTGTTCTTAATGGAGATCAACAAACAAACAAACAAAAAAAAAACAATCAATAATAAAACTATGGGCCAGTTTCCATTTGTGCCCAAGAGTTAATCCTGTGTCACAGCTCTCTGCAGTACCCAAATCCAGCCCAGAAAGTGCTGGTCTCTCAGGAGTGCTTTCACTCCTAAGTTCACAGATGAGACTACCACTTCTGCTCTAATAACTGGCCAAAGAGGGACCTGCCAGGGGACTACAGCACACAGGAATTGCAAAGCAGCTGGGAAAGGATCCTGCCAGTTTCAATAAGCACCCTGGAGCTTACTCTGTGACACAGATTTCCAGACCCAAATCCTTCCTAGAAAGAACTGATCTCCAAAGAGTGCTGACACACCTAATATCACAGGCCCACAGGCTCACAAGAGGGACAGGCTTCAGTGAGAGACAAGAAGACCAAGTAACACAAGATATGATGCTGAGAGGCAAGTGTAAGTACCTAAGCACCAGAAACCAAGAACAATTGGCATCATCAGAACCCAGTTCACCCTCCATAGCAAGTCCTGGATACCCCAACACATGGAGAAAGAGAGAATCTCATTTAAAATTGCATATCATGGTGATAAGAATTTTAAGAAGGACATAAATGACTCCCTTAAAAAAATAAGGAAAACACAGGTAAACTGGTAGAAGCCCTTAAAGAAGAAACACAAAAATCTCTTAAAGAATTAAAGAAAAAGACAAACAAACTGGTGAAGGAATTGAACAACACCATCCAAGATCTAAAAATGGAAATAGAAGCAATAAAAAGTCACAAAGGAAGACAATCCTGGAAATAGAAAACCTAGGAAAAAGATCAGGAGTCATAGATGCAAGTATCACCAACAGAATTCAAGAGACAGAAGAGAGAATCTCATGTTCAGAAAATACCATGGAAAACATTGACACAATTGTTAAAGAAAATGCAAAATATAAAAAGATCTTAACACAAAACATGCAGGAAGCCCAGGACACAATAAGAAGATGGAAAGATCTCTCATGCTCATGGATTGGCAGGATTAATTTAGTAAAAATGGTCATCTTGCAGAAAGCAATCAACAGATTCAATGCAATCCCCATCAAAATTACAACTCAATCCTTCATAGAAAGAAAGAGAAATTTGCAATTAATTTGGAAAAACATAAAACCCAGGATAGCAAAATCTAGTCTCAAAAAATAAAAGAACTTCTGGGAAAATCATCATACCTGACCTCAAACTGTACTACAAAGCAATAGTGATTAAAAAAACTGCACAGTATTGGTACAGAGACAGGCAGGTAGATCAATGGAGTAGAATTGGAAGACCCAGAAATGAACCCACATACCTATGGTCACTTGATCTTTGACAAAGGAGCTAAAATCATCCAGTGGAAAAAAGACAGCCTTTTCAACAAATGGTGCTGGTTCAACTGGAGGTCAGCATGTAGAAGGATGCAGGATGATCCATTGTTATCTCTTTGTATAAATCTCAAGTCAAATTTATCAAGGATTTTCACATAAAACCAGATACACTGAAACTAATAGAGGAGAAAGTGGGCCTCGAACACACGGGCCCAAGAGAAAATGTTCTGAACAAAATACCTAATGGCTTATGCTCTAAGATCAACAATCAACAAAAATGGGACCTCATAAAATTGCAAAATTATGTAAAACAAAGGACACTGTTAATAAGACAAAATGGCAACCAACAGAGTTGAAAAAGATCTTTTACCAATCCTATATCCAACAGATGCCTGATATTCAATATATACAAAGAACGTAAGATGTTAGACTCCAGAGAACCAAATAACCATATTAAAAACAGAGTACAGAGCTAATCAAAGAATTTTCAACTGAGGAATCTCGAATGAGGATAAGCACCTAAAGAAATGATCAACATCCTAGGTCATCAGGGAAATGCAAATCAAAACTTCCCTGAGATTCTACCTCACACCAGTCAGAACGGCTAAGAACAAAAATCTTGGTGATATCAGGTGCTGGTGAAGATGTGGAGAATGAGGAACACTCCTCCATTGTTAGTGAGATTGCAAGCTGGTACAACCACTCTGGAAATTAGTCTGGTAGTTCCTCAGAAAATTGGACATAGTTTTGCCTGAGGACCCAGCTATACCACTTGTGGACACATGCCTAAAAGATGCTGCAACATATAACAAGGACACATGCTCCACTGTGTTCAGAGCAGCCTTATTTATAATAGCCAGAAGTTGGAAAGAACCCAGATGTTCTTCAACAGAGGATTGGATACAGAATATGTGGTACATTTACAATATGGAGTATTACTCAACTATTAGAAACAATGAATTCAAGAAATTCTTAGGAAAATGGATTGAACTAGAAAATATTTACCTGAGCTATGTAACCCAGTCTCAAAGAACACACATGGTATGCTCTCACTGATAAGTTGATAATAGCCGAAATGCTCGGAAGATTCACAGATGAGATTCACAGACCACATGAAACTCAAGAAGAAGGAAGACGAAAGTGTGGGTGCTTCAGTGATTCTTAGAAGGGAGAACAAAATACTCACAGGAGAAAATAAGGAGACAGAATGTGGAGGAGAGACTGAAAGAAAGGACACCCAGAGATGGCCCTATCTAGAGATTCCTCTGGTCTGCACACATCAAACCCAGAACACATTGAGGATGTCAAGAAGTGCTTGCTGACAGAAGTCTGATATAGCTCTCTCCTGAGAGGCTCTGAAAAATCCTGACACAGAGGTGGATACTAGCTGCCAACTATTGGACTGAGCACAGCGACCCCAATGGAGGAGTTAGAGAAAGGACTGAAAGAGATGAAGGGTTTGAAACCCTATAGGAAGTACAAAATATCAACCAACCAGACCCTTTAGAGGTCCCAAGGACTAAACCACCAACCAAAGGGTACACATGGAGCAACCCATGGCTTCAGAAACATATGTAGAAGAGGTTGGCCTTGTTGAGCATCAGTGGGAGGAGAGGTCCTTGATCCTGTAAAGGCTCGATGCCCTAGTGTGGGGGAATGCCAGGGCAGGGGAGTAGAGGTGTGGGATTGTGTGGATGGTTGGGTGAGCACCCGCATAGAAGCAGGAGGAAGAGGAATGGGAAGGGGATTTCTGGAGGGGAAACCAGAAAAGGGTACATTTGTAATGAAAATAAGTAAAATATCAAAAAAAAAAAAAAAAAAAAAAAAAAAAAAAAAAAAAAAAAAAAAAAACCCTTACGGGCAATAGTTATAAAATTGGTTGTGAGCCTAGCCTGTAAAAGCTGACACAATTAGCCAAGGTATGCTTAATTTTTAATCTTATTAGCAGACATATGGAAATTCATGAACTAATTATTTTGTTTAGTAATATATTATAGAAATACATATTTTTATTTTACAAGAGTATAAATGCACTGTCTTTCTTAAAATGTGGTTACCTATGCCAGACTGTTGTGCACATCTTTAATTCTAGTTTACAAGAGGCAGAGGCTTTGTTATCCTATGTGGATCTCAGGTCAGCCTGGTCTTAAAGGGCGGGCAGGGGGGAGGGTTGTAAACTAACTAGCCAGGGTGACAGATTAGTAACTTGTATCAAAAACAAAACAAAACAAAACAAAACAAAACAAAACAAAACAAAAAAACCAAAAAAACAGACAAAACCAAAACCAAAACCAAATAAAGCATAATTGTCATCTTTGAAACATAACTTTATTCCATTGGAGTTTTATTTAAACTCATATGTGTCAAAGCTCATTTAATTTTGACTCTTACAAAGTTTTATTGATCTGAGGTATCAGGAAATATGGAGGATGATAAAGATAAACTCAGTCTCTAGTTTTGATGAATGTATAAAATTATAAACTTTAATACAGAAGCAATGTATTGGCCAGTTGTCTAGACACCGTTATAGCAAAGTTTTATTGGATCTTAATTTTTGGTACCATCTGGCCTTGAGAAGTCATCAATGTGTATTACTATTGCTGCATCCTTTATGCCATTATGCTTACAGAGGAGGAAATTACTCTAGGTGACTCTGAGCAGTGCAGTCCTTGCCTTTATTTTATATTATACCACTTGTGGAGCTTAGGTAGAGCTTTAATTTCTACATCATATATATGATTTGTCTCCTCCTTCTCTTAGGAAAGGTAGTTAATGTTACCATTATGGCCATCGTAAGATCCAATTCACAAAGTTCAGTGAGAGGACAAAATCTAGTCTGCCCTTAGGTCTGACTCTTTTTGTAACCAAAGGACACTGCTAAGTCATAAAATGCATGTTAACTGAGCTGTACTGGCATTTATTTCCTGAAAAGCCAACGGTTTTCTTTATCTTGAAGATTTTTGAATATCAAGTAAGACATCCTGTGTTAGTATCATGCATGTGTAATGCTCACTTTTGACAGTTTCTCATGTTGTCTCTGTAACCTAAACATAGGAAAGATAAAGTTGATAGGATTGAGGATATTCTAATTCTAATTAAATTAATATATTATAGTATATAATATATACAGTTTATTTTAGTATACAGTATATTATATTATATTATTATTATAGTCTCATTCTAATTGAATATCACTTTAGAACCTTGTTAAGTATTTCAATTTTAGAAGATACAAGGTTTTGTCACATATCTGTAAGAATTTCTATAAGAGTGGCACAAAATATCATGTTACTTGCTGTTTGAAATCTGCCTGGCTACATAAGCCTCTGTCAGTATATTCAATATCAGAAGAAATAGATTAACATATGTCCACTAGTTTTTATGAGAGCTGAGTTCCTGACAGTTTACATTTATAAACACCACAAAATTTCTATACTAAGACATGCAGAAAGCAAATTATCTAAACATCAAACATTGTGTTTATAGATACTGAAAAGTGATATATTAATTTGAAAATAAAGTGATCATTTTTTGTTTTTATTCAGTCAGAAATATCTTGATGAATTACAAATGCATTTAAAATGCTTACTTCTACTTACTTTCCCACAAGGCAATGAGTCTGTTTGAAGATGATCATATAAGTATCGAGTGTGCATAAATTATTTCCTATTTCAACAGCAGTTATCCAGTGAATCAAAGCTACTGTCAAGGTTCACTTCTCGGTAAGTGTCATTAATTAGAAAATGAATTATTAATATTTAAAAAGGCACATTAGGAACACCCAGCAGTCCTTCAAATAGGATAAATGATAATTTTCTGGAATGACAAAAGGAGTCAATCTGACACTTAGAACATACATGGTCTCCTTGTAAAGAGTTCTTTACAAATTGAGAAGGTAAACTCCACTTTTATGCCTTTGCTTTACAGTCAAAATAAATGATTTTTTTCAGACTAATGAGTATTTTCAGTATATCACATGGAATTGCCTTCCTAGTTAACAAAATAAGAACAAGTAATGAATATATTTTTATCTACAAATGACCCAAATAAATTTGGTGTTTATGCTACTTTGCATATTTTAACATTCTGAAAGTAAGTTATGGCATGCTTTTTTTTCAATTGCTTTTAATGTTGTTTCCAAGTATTTCATTACAAACTTTGTCACAGTAAATTCATTTTACACATCAGCACAGTACTGCAGTAATATAAAATTCATAGTGATAATTGCACCACATTCTATAAAAAAAATAAAAGGACTGATACTGAAATACAAATTAAATTTTTAGAAACCCAGTATCTCAGGTGAGAGACAGTCACAGTTAAAAACAGGAAACAGGTTTTCTTCATTACTAATAAACACTAAGTAATTGTTTTGCATCTAAATTGTTATTCATTGGCAAATACATACAAATAATTGTGAAGAATTATTGTTTAGTAAGCTACTGGGTTCTGTTTCCATTTATAAAATTAGTCTGAGGACATTTGGTAACATTTGTGAATTATTTCTCTTGAAAATATGCCGTTTTCTTACATTCAAATTTGATGATTTGATGCATCAGATGACATGATCAAGATCATTAAACCTCTTTAAATATTCTTTTAGCTCTATCCCATAGACTATTTGTGTTCATAAATGCTTAGGGTTCTTTTGTAATTCTTCAAAAAAATTTGTTTAAAAGTCACAGTTCTGTTGGGAAATATAGCATTTTAAAGTGTAATGGAGCTAATATAAATATTTTAGAAATTATAGCTTAAGCATTTAGAATGAATTTTGAAAAGTAAATGAAAGATTAGATAAGCCATTAACCAACATTCCTGCATCAATTATGTGAAAGAGAATTGGAACTTTAGAAATTCATTGTGTCTATTCTTGTAACAATTTTCTATGAAACTGAAATGCATGGAGATGTATAGATACAGATAGACTCACAGAAATATACATGTAAAGAGATACAACAAAGAAGCAGAGACATACAGAGAAAAACATACATAGACAAACATACACAGAGAAACATACACAGACACACTCAGACTTACAGAGATGTACCAACAAACACACACATAAACAGAAATATACAGAGACACACAGAAAGAAACACACACACAGATAAACAGACATAGACAGGTAGACACATTTATATACACATACACAAGACATATAACATAACACACACAAACACACACTCGAGACAGCTACATTTACAGAGTCAGCAAGAAAGAGATAAATCCAAAGCTCAGTTCTGTTACTGAACTTTTGAAAAGAACATGTTTAGAGATAGAGAGTTCAAATAATAGTAGCAAATCTATGGATTAGCTGTGGTTCTCAGTCATTCTCATAATGCAATTTTTCAATACAATTTCTATTGTTTTGGCCACCCCAAACCATAAAATTATTTTGTTACTACTTTATAACAGTAACTTTGCTAATTATAAATCATATGTAAATATTTGATATGCAAGATATCTGATATGTGATCTCCTGAGAGTTTGTGATGCACAGACTGAGAACTATTGGCTGAAAATAAAACTGAAACTTGGTTGTCCTGCAGCCAATTTGGAGTTTCTGCTCACTGTATTTTCATATTTTACCCTGAACACACTAAGGCTAATGGGCTGCCTAGTTTTATGTCAACATGACAAAAGCCAGAGTTGTTTGAGAGGAAGGAAGCTCAGTTTTAAAAATGTGTCCTTCAGATGAGGAGATGATGGAGGAAGAGTACTGGAATACAAATAGAATCTGGGTTAGGGGGATACTGCTGGGACAAGCTACATAGCTTATCCAATGGAGACTTCCAGGAACATATGATGGTGACCCTAAGTAATGGAGACATGGAGCCTGAACTGGTCATCCTCTGTAACCAGGGAAATCTTCCACTGAAGGGACTAGGATATCAACCCAATCACAAAATTTCAAGCTATGATTTGTCCTACTTATAATACGTGCTAGGGTAAAGGTGGCACAGAAATTTTGGAACTGGACAACTAGTGACTGGTCCAGCTTGAGACCCACACCATGACCCTTGAGACCCACCCTTGACCCTCTCTGGATTTCTGGGACTCAGAGGATGGTTATCACAGAGACTGAGGATAGAACCATACTTATCTGTCAAAAAAGTCAATGAAATAATGACTAACGATATTCTGCTATACTTATAAATTGGTGCCTAGTCCAGTCATCGTCAGAGAAGCTTCATCAGCAACTTATGGAAACAGATGCAGAGACCTGTCAACCAGGGAACCTTCATAGCTCTCTGCACATAAATGAGAGTTCTGCATCTTGTTCTTTTTGCAGGATTCTTAAGACTGGGAACATGGGCAGTCTCTGATTGTTGCCTGATTTGGGACCATTTTTTCTAGCCTTAATAAAAAAAAATTGCTTAGTCTTAAAGCAACTTGATATGCTATAATTTGTTGATATCCATGAGAGGCCTTCTTTCTTCTGCAGAGAAATGGAGAGAGAGTAGATGGGGGCCAAGGAATGAGAGGAAGAGCTGGGAGGAGAGGAGGGAGGGAGAACAGCATACAAAGATAGATGATTAGATAGATAGATAGATAGATAGATAGATAGATAGATAGA
This sequence comes from Rhabdomys pumilio, assembly GCA_030674055.1. Classification (NCBI taxonomy): domain Eukaryota; kingdom Metazoa; phylum Chordata; class Mammalia; order Rodentia; family Muridae; genus Rhabdomys; species Rhabdomys pumilio. The sequence continues at coordinate 70,989,812 of JANHMN010000012.1, read as the reverse complement.
TAGATAG
>JANHMN010000012.1:70923042-70989795 GCA_030674055.1 Rhabdomys pumilio | reverse complement strand
ATAGATAGATAGATAGATAGATAGATAGATAGATAGATAGATAGATAATATGACTGTAGGTAAATCTATAAAGCATTATTAAATTAGTGGTTGATGAATGAAGGACCAGCACATAGCTTGTGGTAGCACCCTGGGCTGATGTTCCTGGGTACAATAAGACAGTGGACTGTGAAAACCATAAAGAACAGGCTAACAGGCCGCACTCCTTCATGGTCTCTGCATTAGCTTTTGCCTTCAGGTTCATTCAGAAAATGTAAAATAAATAAACTCTTTCCCCAGTCCCCAGCGCTCCCCCCCCTAAAAAAATGAAAGTCAGGATTGACCATGTAACAACTAGGACATTGAAATAGGGTACCCAATTAGTGTATTCAGCACTAGAGATGCATCCAGGGTTATTCTGAGAAATATCCCTAGCCTGCACACATCCACCTAATCTATGTGTTAGAGCAGGGTATTAATGAGAAGAATCAGCTGTCATGAAGCTCTGTTGAGCTGGCAACAGAGGACAAAAGATTTCACTTTGTAATATTTATGGCCTGGCAGTACAAGCATCCTCCTTCAAGTCTCCTTTGTAGATTTCACACAAGTTCCATTATTTACTAATCTATTCCAAGTTTATAGAAAAAAAAATTCTATTTTGAAATAATTGAAATAGAATTATAAAATAAAATATAGTTATAGTAACTGATTAAGCTGACATAGAATCTTTTAGAGAGTAAAGAATCCTACTTTCTTAAGTTGTGAGTTACTAATAGTTACCAAACATCTGTTGGTATAAGGAACTTGTGTCTGAAAGGATATCTTGATTATTTGAACCTATAGTGTGTTGTGCAATACTAAATTTACAAAATGTACTTTAAAGAAAAGTATATTTGCAATATTCTACATTCAAATTTTAATTACTTTTTGGTCAATAGATCTTTTAAACTGCAAAGCTATGTACTTTTCTGCCAACATCTAATATTTCCAACATCTAATATTCACACTTTCTTTATATATTCTGTATATCATCATATCATCACAATTTAAAACTTTTTCAGTATGATTTTGTGAATGAACCGAGTGTACTTTATTTTTCTTTTCTTTTATAGGATATTTTCTTTATTTACATTTCAAATGTTATCCCTTTTCCAAGTTTTTTCTCTGAAAAACCTTATCCTATCCCCCTTTCCCCTACTTCTATGAGGGTGTTCCCCAACTCAATCACCCACACATTTTCACCTTTTCACCCTTGCATTCCTCTACTCTGGGGCATCGAGCCTTCCCAGGACCAAGGGTCTCTCTTCCCATTCATGTCCAACAAGGCCAACCTCTGCTACATATGTGGCTGGAGCCATGGGTCATTCCATGTGTACTCTTTGGTTGGTGGTTTGGTCCCTGGGAGCTATGGGGTGGGGCTCTGGTTGATTGATGTTGTTCTTCTTATAAGAATTGAAGGAGCTGCTGGGCGGTGGTGGCGCACGCCTTTAATCCCAGCACTTGGGAGGCAGAGGCAGGCAGATTTCTGAATTCGAGGCCAGCCTGGTCTACCTAGTGAATTCCAGGACAGCCAGGGCTACACAGAGAAACCATGTCTCGAAAAAAATAAAACCAACCAAACAAAAAGGAACTGAAGGAGCTGAAAGGGTTTACACCCTCATAGGAAGAACAACAATATCAACCAACTGAGTGTACTTTTAAAATATAAATTATATTTTTATAATCAGAGATATTTTAAACTTTTAGTAATTTTAGCTGCTTTTTATTTTCCTTAATTATTTTTTAACTTTAATATAAAACTACCACCAGCATGCTCAAGGGAGTTTATGGTATAAAAGTGAAAATTTATGACCATTTAAAAACTGGCTTCATTTTACTGGTGTAAACTGAACTTTAGATCCTGAGGCTAAGAACAGATCACTCTGTTGATGAGAAAGATCAAACACTGACAGTGGATGTTCCTGAGCTCAGGAGGGGATAAGTATATAGATTTGAACATCATTGTTTATTCAGAACAATTGGGTTTTTCACAATAGTAATGGGTACATTTTAATATGTTTAAAAATCATAGTTTCAGTTGTCTTATCTAAAAGTGAGAAAATTCTTTCTTTTACATTGTCATTATGAAATAAAAATATTGATGTATATAAAAATTTTCAAATATTTTCAATGTATTTGAAGACATAATTTATAATAACATGAAAAGCATATTAAACTCCATATCCTTATAAGTCCAGCAACCAACAAATTCTATGTAAATATATTGCTTATTAAAGATCTATATAACCACTATAATTCGAAATTTTATATCTTAAGTGCAAGACTCAGTTCTCAAACTATGTATGCTTGTGAAAACATAATTTCAGGATGTAGAAAAATTTCCCATGCTTTTGCCAAATGTTTTCCTTTATAATGGTGGAAATACGGGTGCGTTGAATTCTCTACAGATAACATGGTGTGAAAAAAATGGAGCCTCTCTAGTCACCACTCTGAACAGGCTATGGAGGTAATAACAGAAATGGGAAATCACGATCTTCTCTTGGACCACTGACATGACTTGGTAAGAATAACTCTTTTGTTGCTGTTATTTCCCCTGAGGAGTTATAACTGCAGACTCATTTTTAAAAAAGTATCAGAAAAGTTACAAAGGGTGCACTAGATAAAGCACCTGCCTAATTATCAAAGAAGGTCATTAAAAAAAAAGAGAAAGTGTGAAATGTTCTCAGTCAATAGCAGATCAAGAGAAACATGTTGACTAGATGGAAAAAATCTTGGATGAAATGTGTTTTAATGAATAAATGTCAAAAATACTGTACTACCTAAATAAGAATGTACCCAGTATAGTTAATTTTAACATAACATCCTCAGTGATGAACTAACTGTGGAAACATACTATTTATACTAATATGAATGATGATGATCATAACTTTGATGGTTATAAAGGAAAATTGTCTGAACAATTATACTGTAAATCAGATTTTCTAAAACATTAAAATTTATTAAGTAATTTCAGGTAAAACAGTCAAGGGAAAAGAGTGACTCCCACAAAGTTTCTCAAAAGCACATGTTCTACATGGGTACCAGGAACATTCTTAGTCTACACTTAGCCCTTTCTCTGAGTGGCATCCATGAATAGTGTAATCCAAAAAGAGTGCAACATTTAAGGATATCTAATATTTAAAAAGAAATCTCTCATAAGTCATTCTTCAGATAGGAAATCCAGTGGCAGATTCTAGAAGTTTAAGAATATTGCCAGTGCAATTCTGGGGAATTGGGTGACATCTGAGTAAGAGAAGCATCTGTGCTAATACACACAGCAGTGCACAGACTGTTCAAAGCAGTGAGGAAACAGTTGTGCTACAGAGAAGGGTGGCACTATGTAGCACACTCAATGCTGTGCAGTTGTCAAAACTATCTATTCTATGGATAAAATATAATAGGATTTAGAGCATCTTTGTATTAAATAAATAGAATACTCTGATGATCATTGAGATTAAAAATATCTTCCCAAACTTCTGAACTAACAGCAGAGTATAGTTAAAAATTTGTGAGGACCAGAGCTTTATCAAGGTTATGCTGGCTGTGTGGGCAGATGTCCCCATGTGCTGTGTGACCTACTGTATAATTGGACTATGCACCAGGGGGACTTGGTGTCAGAATGTCATGATGAGTTCTAAATACTTGAGTCTCAGGGAGAAGATACTTTTCATGTTTATTACACTGTCTCACTTTGTGGATAATTTAATATTCAAGGTCTGTAAGCCTAAACAGTTCAGCACAGCTGGTGCGAAGTCTTGCCATTTCTTGCTTTTCCTCTTATCTGTTCAATTTTAATAATTGGAAGTCTAACAATGGCATGGTAAATGGATAAAAATTATTCAAGGAATCTGTGTACTTGGCAATCATCAATGAGAAGCTTAAATCACTTTTCTTGAATCGTAGGCCACAATGCTATCTTAATGAATGCTAGAGTTTAGGACAATTCATTGAATGTTTGTCTCTGCAATTATGAGACATCAGGTCAATGAGATTGTTCAATTCCTGTGTTTTACGGCTTGAATTATTCAGGTAAATTTTTATTTAGTCATATGAAAAGTGTCAAAAAAATGCTGGGTGGTGGTGGCACACGCCTTTAATCCCAGCACTTGGGACGCAGAGGCAGGCAGTTTTCTGAATTTGAGGCCAGTCTGGTCTACAGAGTGAGTTCTAGGACAGCCAGGGCTACACAGAGCAACACTGTCTCGAAAAACAAAAAACAAACAAACAAACAAAAAAAGTGTCTCTTCTTCTGAAGAGCTATACATTTCAAATAATAATTTTCTATTTGGAACATGAAAAGGAACAACAAATTAAGTCAGATTGTGCCTTTTGTACCTTGACTTCTAAACCTCAGAAATACGTTTTACCATGTTTGATTTATGTGAACACAATGTCTACACAGCCTCATCCTCAATTCTGAGTGTCAAAACATGTTTTGTATTTATATTATTAAGTGGCTGACCTGGCTTGACATTATGGCATAATTCTACCTTAGTTTTTATAACTAAGTATTAAAACTCATACTTACTAAACACACCCTTATCTCTAAAAATAAAGCATGTTTGATAAATGAGAAGGTTTTATATTGGTGACATGATTTAAGATAAATATAACATATTTCTATCCATTTTTTATTATCAAATAAAGATATCTACTAGGAAACATCTCAATTGCCTAAGTTCTCACATTGCAGTAACTGACACTGTTTTAATCGGAATTTGTGTATGAACACCAGGACATAAGTATATTTTGTTTTTTTGTTTTGTTTTTGTTTTTGTTTTTGTTTTTCGAGACAAGGTTTCTCTGTGTAGCCTTGGCTGTCCTGGAACTCACTCGGTAGACCAGGCTGGCTTCGAACTCAGAAATCCACCTGCCTCTGCCTCCCAAGTGCTGGGATTAAAGGCGTGCGCCACCACCGCCCGGCTAAATATATTTTGTTGTACACAGAAATAATATATAGTTTAGACAGTCACAGTGGGGCTTATTTTAATTTAATTGTGGGCAAGTAGATTGTTTTGAGAATGGATCACATTCCATGTTGCCCTCATTCTGAAAATTAACTACCCTCTCTGATAACAATTACAACAGGTGAAAAAGAAAGAGTAAGAGAAGTTCATGCATGGGATTTGTCCAAATGAAATTTTAATGAGAAAGATCTGGTGAATTAAATTCCTTCTTCAATTGCTGTTCAGATCAGCAAAAACAGACTTAGAGACACATTGTAATTTTTGTTACCACTCTGAGTTCTTTCACACATAGAATTGTATTTTATCTGTATAGAGTCTATACACCACACCAGTGTAGCTCAGTTTCGATGATATATTTACAGTTCACTGGTCATTAATTTCCATGTAAATAGGCTGGATCTTGTCCACCTATAGCAGTGGCTTTCTGATTTTTTTAAATCAATCATTCCATTTGTTTACATCTCATATGATATTCCACTTGCTGTTTACCCCCTACAAACTCCCTATGCCACATCTTCTCTCTCCTCATCCCACATCTGCCATCTATACCCTCCTCTTTGCCTCTATGAGGGTGCTCCCTTACCCACCCTCCCTGTCTTGCCACACCACTTAAGCATCCCCCTACACTTGGGCATAAGACCTTCAGAGGACTAAGGGCTTCCCCTCCCATTGATCTCAGACATGGTCATCCACTGCTACATATGTATCTGGAGCCATGGGTCCCTCCTTGTACACTCTTTGGTTGGTGGTCTAGTCCCTGGGAGCACTGGTGGTCCAGCTAGCCTATGTTGTCATCCTATGGGGTTACAATCCTTTTCTGTTCCTCTAGTCCTTCCACTAGGTCCTCTACCAGGGTCCCTAAGCCCAGTCTGACAGTTTGCTTCAAGCATCAGCATCTGTATTGGTCAGTTTCTGGAAGAACCTCTCAAGAAACTGCCACACCAGGTTCCTTTCAGCAGGTGCCTCTTGGCAACAGCAACATTGTTGGAATTTAGTGTCTGCAGACAAGATGTATCCCCGGGTAGGGCGGTCCCCAGATGGCTCTTCCTTCAGTGTCAGCTCCATTTTTGTCCCTGTTCTTCTTTAATAGGAAAAAATGGCAACCCCCATATTGGGAAAAGATATTTATCAACCCTACATCTGATAGAGGGCTAATAACTCAAAATATACAAAGAACTCAAGACGGTAGACTCCAGAGAACCAAATAACCCTATTAAAAATGGGGTACATAAATAAACAGAGAATTCTCAACTGAGAAATCTCAAATGGCTGAGACGTACTTAAAGAAATGTTCAACATCCTTAGCCACCAGGAAAACGCAAATCAAAGCAACACTGAGATTTCACCTCACACCAATCAAAATGGCTAAGATCAAGAACGAAAGTGACAGAAGACACTGGCTACTATGCAATTCTTTTAATATGCTGGTGGGATTGAAATATGGTACAATCCCTCTGGAAATCAGTCTACCAGTTCCTCAGATAATTGGACATTGTACTACCTGAGGACCCAGCTATACCACAACTGGGCATATACCCAGAAGATGCCCTAAAATATAACAAGAATACATTCTCCACTATGTTTGTGTCAGCCTTATAGTGGCCAGAAGCTGGAAACAATCGAGATGTCTCTCAACAGAAGAATGGATACAGAAAATGTGGTACATTTACACAATGAAGTACTACTCAGCTATTAAAAGAAATGACTTCATAAAATTTGCAGGGAAATGGATAGAACTAGAAAATATCACACTGAGTGAAGTAAACTCATACACAAAAGAACACACATATACTTACTGATAAGTAGATATTAGCTCAAAAGCTCACAATGCCCGTGATACAACCCACAGACCATATGAAGTTTAGGAAGAAGGAATACCAGGGTGTAGATACTTCAGTCCTGCTTTGAGAGGAGAACAGAATGATTGCAGGAGGTAGTGTGGGGGATGGGGGGAACCTGGGATGGAGAGAGAAAGGTGAAGAAATAAGGGGGCAGTATCAGGTATTGGAGTGGATTGTACAGAGGAACAGAGCGTCAGGAAATGGAATAATAATATGTAGCACTGGGAAATGAGGAACTGGTGATAGCCATTAGAGACTGCCAGAAGCCAGAGAAACAAGAGGCTCCAAGGACCCAATGGTGATGAAATAAACAAAAATGCACAGCAAAGCAGAGATAGAACCTATAGAGACCACCTACAGTACATAGGCTCAGCTCCCAGTCAAGGGATGGAACCACCCACCCATCTCAAAGTTTAAAACTTTCACTTTAAAATTTTCAACACCAATATATTTGCTCACTGACCAAAATTATAATATATATATATATATATATATATATATATATATATATATATATATATATGTATGTATTTCCAGTTCTTCGTTTTCTATTTGTTGCATGTACCCTAGATCCTCTTTTGCTTCTCTTGTCCAAACCCAGACTGGATCTAAAATGGACTAAACTTACATCAACTTTTTGTAGTATTCCATATACCCATAAGCTTATGCATTTAAATGACCAGTAGCCCAATAAACTTGTGTCAGATCATGATAGTTGATGAGCTTGTAGAAACAGAAAACAGTGGTTAAAAAACAAACAACTAAAAAATAAAACCAATAAATAAACAAACTAAATTAAAAAACAGGTATTTCTGTTATGAGATCATAACTTTTGTGGTCAGGTAGTTATCATCTGTTCTCATTGTCTGCTTTAGCTGTTGTTTGAAACCATAAACATTTTGACAATTTGACAGAAAATTAATGAAAAATCATTAGGACAAGGTAGAGCACCAATCTCCTCTTAGAAGAAAAATAGAAATCAACTTTATGTTTTATTTTTCTCATGTGATACTCACAAATTAATATTTCCAAATAAATAAGACAGATAGGTAAAGGAACCTTTACAGTGTGGAGTTGTCATCTCTCTCTCTCTCTCTCTCTCTCTCTCTCTCTCTCATAATAGCTACTAAAACTTAATCATGTGGTTTGGAGTGGTTTGAATTAGAGTGGCCTTCAGAGGCCATGTTTGAATACTTGGTCCTCAGGAGGTGGGACTGTTTGATAAGATAAATAGGAGTGGCCTTATTGAAGGAAGTATGTCACTGGTGCCAGTTTTTGAGGTTTCAAAAACTCATGCTAATCCTGGTTAGATCTATTTGTGTTTGGTTAGATCTCAAGATGTGATCTTTCAGCTACTGCTACAACACCATACCTGTATATCTGCTGCCATGATTCCCACTCTATTCTTGTTAAGCTTTAAGTCACAAATAAATTTTCTTCTGCAAGTTACCTTAGTAGTCACAAATAAACTTTCTTCTGCAAGTTACCTTAGTATTCTTGGTATTATGTCACAGTGGAAAAAGAAGAAAAATTAATTTAGTAATCCATATCAAATTTTTTGCAATATATTTTTAAAAAATATTTTATTTATATTTTAGATGTAATCAACTTTCCCCATTTCCCCCTACCAAGGAACCCCCTATCATATCGCCCCTCCTCCTGCTTCTATTAGAATATGCCCCCACCCACCCTCCATCTCCCACCTCTTCACCCATGATTTCCTACACAATGGGGCATCCAGCCTTCACTGGGCCAAGGACTTCCTTACCCACCTATGCCTGATACTGTCATTCTCCCCTACATATACAGCTGGAGCCATGGGTCCCTCCCTCTGTGCTCCCAGGCTGGTGGTTTAGAACCTGAGAGCTCTGTTTTGTTGGTATTGTTGCTCTCCTCATGGAGCTGCAAACCCTTTTCAGCTCCTTAAGTTTTCTCTCTCACTTCTCCACTGGGAACCCTATGATCAGATCAATGGTCAGCTGTGAGCATGCAGCTCTGTGTATTTCAGGCACTGGCAGACCTCTAAGGAGACAGCTAAATAAGATTCCTGTCAGCATGCACTTCCTGGCATCTACATCAGCATCTACCTTTGGTTACTTCACAAGGGATGGATACCCAGGTGGAGCAGTCTCTGGACAGCCCCTCCTTCAGTTTCTGTCCCATGCTTTGTCTCCATATTTGCTCCCATGAGTATTTTGTTACTACTTCTAAAAAGGTAGAAAGCACCCACACTTTGGTCTTCCTTGTTCATGAGCTTCATGTGGTCTGTGAGTTGTATCTTGGATAATGCCAACTTCTGGGCTAATATCCAAGCATCAGTGAGTACATACATGTGTGTTCTTTTGTGACTGGGTTACATCACTCAGGATGATATTTTCTAGTTCCATCCATTTATCTAAGAATTTCTTGAATTCATTGTTTTTGATATCTAAGTAATACTCTATTGTGTAAATGTACCACAGTTTTTGTATCCATTCCTCTGTTGAAGAACATCTGGGTTCTTTCCAGCTTCTGGCTATTATAAATAAGGCTGCTGTTCATTATAAATAATGAACATAGTGGAGCATATGTCCTCGTTATATGTCCTTGGAGGATCTTTTGGGTATATGCCCAGGAGTGGTATAGCTGGCTCCTCAGGTAATGCTATGTCCAATTTTCTGAGGAACCACCAGAATGATTTCCAGAGTGGTTGTACCAGCATGCAATCCCATCAACAGTGGAGGAGTGTTCCTCTTTCTCCACATCCTTGCCAAGGGAAAATCCTGGGTATATAAAACAAGATGTTATCAGAGTGTGCTCAGCTGTTGTAGGCTGTTGTAATCAAGTCTCTTGTCTCTTGTCAGGGTTTATGGCTCAAGATAGCTGCAAAGATGATAGCAGCCTTCTTTAGGGACCTAAAAACAGGTCCCTCTTTTTAAACTTTTTTCAAAGGGGAAGGCTGGGAAAACTTACGGAGACCGTGCCTGTCTTGGGTTGGAACAAAGGACCCCAGCCTTCCCTTCCTGTCTTTGGATACTCAACAGCCATTGGTTGAGCTCCTGTCTTTGGATGGTGAGGCTTTTCTTTTTAGGGGCAAGGGTCTTGAAGTGTTCTCCTACCCGTCATTGACTATCAGGCCTAGCATATAAGTTAGGGGATAATCCTCATTAGTCTTGATGACAGAGGTTTTACAATCCCCTACTTCCAGCTTGTAATAGTGGACCTGTATGGGTTTCATTTGTATAGTGCCTATCTGTTGTCATACAAAAGCCATCAGTTTGTTGAACAGCATGGACCCAAAAGACAATTAACAATTGCCTGAACAGTTAACAATGCCTGAATAGTCAGTATAACAGCAGCACTCTTTTTTAAGGGTAACACATATCTCCCTCTGTCTGAGGAGTAAAAAGTATAAGCCTCTTCTATTCTATCTATAAATATGTTATAGCAGAATCTAAATCTATAGAAATACTGAACTGATCATAGCTTTGATCTTAACAAAAGAAGCAAGGAAATTCCCTGTTCCTGCTCTAGTCAATCTCAAACCCAAAAAACAACTATAGTAACTGTGATAGTGGGTTTTCTCCTGGGTCTAAACAATGTTTTCCACTAAATCATAAGTTGGGGAAACAAGAGTCCAATAGAGCTACCCTGGAGGAATGAGTAGTGATATCTCCTTCCACACTGAGGACTTCCCAAGTCAGGTTTGCTGGTTGATCTGTTCCAGTTTGAAGGCAATTGAGAAGCGTCTTCATGTTTTCTGCAAAGAAAAAATATGCTTCTCAGGGGTTTCTCCTCCCTGGTTTTTGTTATTATTATCTATTTGTTTAATCAGTCTCTCTGGCAGCCAGTGTGCGGCATCTGTGATTTAGGAATATATGCAGACAGAACTTCTTCCCCAGATAAGCACTGGATCTGGCCCATTCCAAGTTCCAGTTAATGGGTCTTTCCAGAGGACTGCTGCAATTTTTTTTTTTTATATCAAGATGTCAGAATCTATCTGCAGTGGACTTTCCTTTGGAATCTAAAGTTAAAAAATGTAAAATAAAGAGTGTGTGATGAAGGATATTTCTGGGGGATCCCTTGGTATGGTACCATTCTTCCTTTTTAGTTTTTTCAAATTGACATTCAATGGTTCTATGCACCCTTTCTACCATACCTTGGCCCTGTGGATTATATGGAATATCCGTTTTATGTAGTATTCCCAATTTTTCACAGAATTGGCAGAAACTGGAGCTTGTATAACCTGGACCATTGTCAGTCTTTATCTGTTTAGGCTTACCCAATACAGCAATTGTAGCAAGCATATGAGTGATCACATGCTTGCTTGTTTCTCAAGATTGTAATGTCACATAAATGAAATCATTGTATGTATCTACACATACATGTATATATTTTTGATTACCAAATTCCTTTTAATGAATAACATCCATTACCATGGACCTCAACAGGATGAGTAATCCTTTCTTCACTTTTCCCTAATCCTTTCCCTGGGGGAAAATCCAGAGTTTATCATTTGAGCCATGATCACTTCATTAGGGCTGCACATAATCAAACCCAACTGGGATAACAGATCTCTGCTCCAGAGATTAATGAGGAGTCCGAGGATGGTATAGCGTTGTATATTCCCTGTATTGCCTTTATCTTTCCACGTCAGCACCTTAGAGCTTTATTGTGGATATTGACTTTGGCCAATACCCCTTAGATTGGTTAAGGTTGGGGGTCAGAGGCCAGGTGGCAGGCCAATCGATATGTTTTAGGATAGTCACATCAGCTCCTGTGTCAACCAAGCCTTGGAATGCCTTTCCATCCAGCCACAGTGTCGTCATAGGTTTTTGTTTAACTATAAGCTATACCCAATATGCATCAGTGGAACCAAAGCCTTGATCCCTTCTCTTAGGACTCTTATATTTGTGATTAGTAGGGTACAATGGAAGTAACAATAGTTGAGCTATCCTTTTGCCTGTAGAAATGGTGACTATATTCTGAATTGCCTGTGCCATTACCTTAATCTCACCTTGATAGTTATTATCTATAACTCCAGGAAAAATCTGTAGTCCCTGCGTAGTAGTACTGCTTCTTCTTACTATCAGGCCAAACACATTTGGATAGAGTGGTCCAAACACTCCAGTGGGTAAAGCCTGAGGTCCCATTTCTGGGGTTAATAATATGTGGGTGGCAGAATTGAGGTCTAATCATGCGCTTCCTGGTGTTGCTTGACTGAGTTCAGAAAAGGATTGTTGTTTGTTGGTAAGAAACTGACTGCTCCATAAGCCTGTTTTGGCTTGTGTTGGTTCGGGCCTGGAGCTGGCCCCTGTTCCCATTTCCCTGATTATGAGAAAGGGTGTTTCCTTGTGCATCTCTTTTGGAACTACATTCACTAGCCCAGTGCCTTCCATGTTTGCAAAGTGAGCAGAGCCCAGGCTATTTTCTGGGTTGTCTCTCGGTTAACTCATTTTCTGCCTTGCAATTTCTTGCAAAGTGTCTAGGCTTAACACATTTATAACAGGCCTTTTGGTGTCTACTTGCCAAAAAGTTGCTTACTGATTGTTCTTGCTTGGCAGCCTCCATACCTAAGCCCTGTTGGTAGGAGGGACCTATGTCAGAACAGAGTCTGATATATCCTGTAAGGTCTGTCTTTTTCCTGTAAGGTCTAATGACTGCTTGACAGGCAGGATTGGCATTTTCATATGCAAGTTGTTTTACATAATCTATACCTGCCTCTCCATTACCAAAAATCCTCCTTGCTGTTGCCATTAATCGATGAACAAAATCAGAAAATCATTCATCAGGTTCTGATTGCTGTTAAGGATGCACCAGTGTCTCTGATGACTGCTGTTAAGGATGCACCAGGGTCTCCTTTTGCCAGGAGTTTATGCCAAGCCTTCATGACTGCATTTTGAATTTTAGTGAATAAACCTGGGTCATATTGCATATGGTTATCACTAGAAGCAAACTGCCCTTCTCCTACTAAAGCATCAAAGGATCAACCATTGCCTGCCTGAATGTTTCTCCTAGCTGTTTCTTTACAATTCTCATGATACTCTGATTTCCAAATAAGATAGTCACCACCACTAAGAACTGCTCTCAATAATGTATTCCAATCACTAGGAATCAGCCACTCCTCTGCAGCAGACTCTAAAATTGGGAAACAGTGGCACCATAAAGGGAACAATGGCACCGTATTGTGATACAGCATTTTTTAATTTCTTAATAATTTGAAAATTAAACCCTGTGTGATGTCTCCAAGCAACCCCTTGTTTGTCTCTGGTCTCTGACACAGGGATAGCCTCAGCATCTCCTTTCTCTGGCTATCTCTCCAGCCTATAATCATCTCTATTTTATCAATAAGTAGCCCAATTAGAGTAGTAAGGTTTTCATAAGCAGCAGTGAATTCCAAAAACTGTGAGAAGTATATTTTCCAGGATTTTTATAGATGCAGTATTATTTCTAAAAGAATACAACATCGTCATCTGGGCATTTGATATTGATTCAAATATGAATAAAATAGGCAATAAATACTATTTCCAACTAGAAGTCTATTTATACATTTAAAATTAATTTAGTTTGAGATATAGAATTGACTAGCAACTTATTGGTTCTTTTTGTTTTTTTCATTTAAAAACATCTATTTTAGTTAATAACAGTTGAATCCAAGTTACATATACATTCTGTCCTGCATGAGTTGAATCACAGATAGAGTAAGTAGTTTACTTATAGTTCTTGATAATTGATTTCTCCTGTTTGGTGCTGTTGTAGTAGTTGTTTCAAAACAGAGAAACAAAGTAAGGTTTTGAAAGGACAATAAAAGTACGGCTGACATCATCAGGGATTGAGGCATATACTGCAACTTAGGCTCTATTGTGATTTCTTTGTTGGAGAAATTTGCATGTACTTGCTTAATGCAATTTTAATATACATAAAAACATTTTTCAAAATTATTGTTAATTATCTAGCTCTAAAACTTACCTTTAGTATCTCTATGTAGTTAAATGTGATTATATCTGCACTTGGGCAAGATAAAATTGCAGTATATTTGAGATATGAACTAAAGTTCTCAAGAGTTTGAGAATTTGTAAAAGCAAACTAAAGAGTTATACAAACAGAGTCAGTCTAAATGTAAGCTCATTGAGGGTAAAGAAGTGGAAAACACAATAATGGCCAATTCTGTGAGGAAAATGTTATGTGTGTATTGTATGTGGGGGTCATATGTGTGTATAGTCACATGAGGTTGATGATAATATGCTTCTCATTAATAGAATCAGCTCTCACATCTCTACAATCCTCATACTGGTGAATTTTGTGTCAAAATGCAGCAGTATTGAGGGGAGGAGTAAAATCATACAATTGTTACCACATTCTGGGCTCGCTAGTATCCTTTGTAGAATCACGATTCTAACAATGTGATTTACCTTCAGTTCAAGGCACAGAAGGATCAAGGAAAAACTGTCTCAGGGTATTGTATTGCATTTATTGAGCAGTGATAAAGATATTTCATTGAAACTGAATTGATTGTTTCAATGAATTACCCATTTATTAGTTACTCTAATCTGATGCCTAAAAATGTAGCTCTATGGCTAATAGGCCCAAAATGATTCTGATAAGATTGAATTTGTGAATTATTTGTAGAGAATGTGTACATTTTTTATGTGTGTTTATTTCCATAATGGACCTACCTATTTATTTCTTTCAAAATGGGGTGAAACAGATTAATTTATGAACATTTTCAAAATTCCTCTATTTTTTCTTTTAAACAATATAGGTTGAAGTAAGTAAAATTTTATATTTAGTAAATAGCCAATCTCTAACATAGAGATTTTGGAAGCTATATTGATTGAAATGTCAAAATACTATCATATAAAATAATTAAGTAAATCTGATTCTATTTTCTCTAAATGCAATAATACATATAAATTTAAAAGTCAACCTACACAGTAATTAAATATAAAACTTTCACTTGCTAATCAAGCTATAAATTTTTTCTTTTTGCTAAATAAGGCTGAAAGAGCTCATTGTGATGAATTGATGTTTACAAAACTTGTGTCTCTAGGAAACTGATAAGTTTATTAACTTTTTTCAACTTTTGCTTTACTTTTCAAAATTTATTTTCCTTAATATAACCCCATGAAATTAAAATACTTTAAAACATTTTACATGCATATATTACATAAGGAACTTTTTAACAATGAAATTTAATGCTCTATATTTCCCTTTTCTGTAGGATAATTCTTGGCAGTTTTCAAGTATGTGTTAGCAGATTGCTGTAAAAAAGATTAGAAACAAATAAAAGCACTTATCTTTTCTATTTTATAACCATTAGGTTTTAATCAAAAGTTTATTATTAATTTAATTTTAATAATAATCTTCACATAATATCAGATTTGCTATTTATACTTGACAGAATTTTAAAGAACATTAAATATGCTAGAGTAAATTTTCTTTGTTAAATAAAAACCTTACATATGCAACATATTATTAAAACAATCACTATTATATCTGTGTAAATATTTCTTTGTTTCTCTTCTGAAAGCATTATTTATTTATTTTCAATAATGAGCACTTGTAATGTAATATAAAAATTAATTATGCAGCATTCATTATTCCTATTTATTAAAATCAAATGTTTTTGCAATCCAGAGAATAACTTCCTTACCTAAGGCAAAATGTTCAACACTTGATTTCTGTAATAGAATGAAAAGAGATTTAAAAATACAAAAATTATACTCAAAAATCAGTAATACCTTTTGGTAGAAACATACATCTCCATTCTTCAGTCTTTAGGACAATTTCAGACATCACAAATTGCTATAAAATCACATAATCCAAGCAAACCACCATACTTCAACAAAAGAGTTGTTTGCAAATTCCTCTTTCTAAAAGCATGGGCTTGTCCTAGCTGCATGGGGACAAGTTGGATGAGTAGTATTGGAAAGTCACTAACATTATATAAGGATCAAAGTGTACTCAGTTTCTTCTTTTCTCAAATACAGGCAAACAACTCTACATGATAAAGTTATTGAAAATTATATCATTTTGAATATGTGTACTCAAATTTGGCTTAAAAATATAAAATATCTGTTTTATTTGTGATAGACAAGATTATTTTTTCTAATCAAAAATCATTTCTGAAATAAAGGACATTCATGCTACTCCTCTTTCTTGTCCTCCTCCTCCTCCTCTTTCTTGTCCTCTTCCTCCTGTTTCTCTTCCTCCTCCTCTTCCCCCTCCTCCTTCTTCTTTTCCTCCTCCTTTGTCATACAAAACAGAAAGCTTGGATTTAATGAAAATGCACTGTGCTAAGTAATGGCTATTAGAGAAGTGGGCAGAATCAAAGTAACTGTACAATGCTTTGCAGCCAATTCATTGTCCATAGAAGTGTATTTGTGCAATAACATTTTTGTCCATTAGTTTATTTATTCACTTTACATCTCAATCACAGCTCTCCTTCCTCCTTTCCACTCCTTCCCATCCCATCCTCCCATCCTACTTCTCCCTTTCCCCCACCTCCTTTAGTCAGAAACTCCTAGTTAGAAACAGCCCCCGCTCCAGTTGTTGGGGTACTTGCATGAAGACTAAGCTGCGCATTAGATACCTAAGCATTGGACATCTGGATTCAATCTATGCATGTTCTTTACTTCATAGTTTAGGTTCTGTGAGCCTTCATGGGCCCAGGTTAATTGGTTCTGTAGGTCTACTGGTCCTTAGGCTCCCTCAATTTTTCCTCAGCTCTTCCACAGAATTCCTCAGGTTCCTATTAATTTTGGTTGTGGGTCTCTGCATCTATTTCTATCAGTTGCTGGATGAAACCTCTGAGATAACAGATTTTCTAGGCTCCTGTCTACAAGCATTGCAGAATACCATTAGTAGTGTCAGGGGTGGGATCTCTCTCAAGGAATGGGGCTCAATTTGTGCCTGCCATCCCCTCAATTTCTGCTCCATCTTTCTCCCTACACATCATGTAGACAGTACAAGTTGCGACTTAAGTCTCAATATCGTCTCAGGTAGGGTCATCTCATATCCTCGAAGGAGCCTCCCCATCCTAGTCTCCAACTTGTCCCAGAGATGCCTCCACCCCTACGAATTTTGCTCTGCTCTCCCAGCCATCTCAACCATACTCCTGCTCTCTCTACACCAGATCCCCACTTCCTGTTCCCCTTACAAAACTCTCTCTCACCCAGTTTTCTCTTTCCATCTACTTCTGATGTCTATTTTATTTCCTCTTCTAGATGAGATTCAAGCATTTTCCCTTGTACCCTTCTTATCCATTAGCTCCTGGGGTAAGTTTATTGTATATAGTTTTCCCATACTTTATGGCTAATATCCATTATAAGTGAGTATGTGTCCTTCTGGTCTTTCTCATAGAATGATATTTTCTACTTCTGTCAATTTGTGAGAAATTTTCATGATAACCTTGTTTTTAACAGTAGCATTCCCACATGAATATGAACTACATTTTCTTTATCCATTCCTTAGTTGAGCAACATCTGGATTGTTTCCAGTTTCAAGCTACTATAAATAAAGCCTTGTAAACATAGTTGGGTCCTTGTTGTATGGTGGAACATCTTTGTGCATATGCCAGGGCGTGGCATAGCTGTGTCTTCAAAGTAGAAGTCTTTCAAATTTTCTGAGAAATTGTCAAATTGATTTCTGGAGTAACCACTTTAGAGAGTACAAATTTGGACTTCCTCCAGTAATCAAGGAGTGTTTCTCTCTCTCCACATTCTCCCCAGCATGTACTGTTACTTGAGTGTTTGATCTTAGTCATTCTGATTGGAGTAAGGTGGAATCACAAAGTCATTTTGGTTTGCACTTCCCTGACGAACATTTCTTTAAGTGCTTCTCTGCCATTCAAGATTTCTTTGTTGAGAATTCTATACTTAGCTCTGTATCCCATTTTTGTAATTATGTATTTGGGTTATTGGTGTTTAACTTTGTGAGTTCTTTGTATATTTTGGATCATCTCTCTCTCTCAGACGCAGGTTTGGTGAAAATATTTTCGCATTCTGTGGGCTGCCATTTTGTCCAATGAGAGTGTTCTTTGCCTTCCAGAAGTTTTTCAGTTTTATGAAGCCCGCTTTATTGATTGTTGATTAAATTTAGAGTACAGTTTTATATTGAGGTCTTTGATCTACTTGAACTTGTATTATGTTCTTTCTTCTCTCAGTCAAGAGGCTTGCTGGTGTTTTACCTGCTCTGGATTAGGGGTGTGGTTGCAACTTTTGCTTCCTGACAAACACTAAGCATGAAATGTGTTCACAGAAACCTTGCATTATAGAGAACTGAGATCAGAGTGCATCTACTTCACCATAGACAGCTAGTTCCCTTTTTATTGCTCTGCTTTTCTTGCAAATTCTCCAGGTGACAAAGGATGGAGAAAATGTGCAGTGCTGACTGCTCCATGGAGCCTATATCATGTCTGCTTTCAGCAATTTCTCTCTGACTTTGAACTTTGAAGAGATTTGTAATTTTCCCAATTTCTAGTTTAGTCATTGTTACCCCCTTCACCAGCTTTTCTGAAGTTTTGTCAATCTTCAGTTTGGATGTCTTTTCTATCACAGAACAGCTTCGCAGCCTCACTTTGAACTCCTTGTCTTTCTTATCATTTCTCCTCTTTTCTTCTGGCTTCCATCCATGTCATCGTGTGTTGACACTTGGTTACTCCACATGCAGCTCACTCACATCCATCCATCTGGCTCCTATGAGGATAGGACGCTTTCATTCTAAATAAAGCAATGTGAGTGTCTAAAGGACATCCTGTGTTGGAAATGATGCCTGGCTTCTCCCAAACACTTCTACACAGTTTCAATGATTCTCTTTGTAAATTTTATTTTTTATGTCTTACAATTTCTGAGTCATACAAGGGAATGTAAAGGAGGCCTCAGTCCTAGAGAATCTGGAAGCCACAGGGTGAAGCAGTATTACTTGTGAAACAGGTCCCCAGTCTCTTTAATTGAGTTCATACTTGTTTCTAGATTGTTTTCTGTTGTAGTCTGATAGCTTTCATCCTAACTGTTTTGTTTCTTCCCCATTCTCATTTACAGTGTCAACTTACGTTTAGGGTGGTAAGAGTTAACTTGCTCAGTGTGACATGGCAATCAATTAATCACCTTTAGGTTTTCTCTCTGCATTTCTATTGGCCAGATTATAATTGAGCCATGGGCAAAAGGCATTTCCAGGCACTGCCTGACAGCTTGTTCAGCAGTTAATTTATTAGTTTGATAAGACAACCTTTTCACAGTAACATCTAATCAAAAACACCTAGTTTCACATACAGTGAGATTACTTAAAAATATGCATCTGGATTCTACTTGGCCAGAAATAATGGGCAGAGAATTGTTTTGGGGGAACTAGTCATAGAAACATAGCATGCGGTCACTTGAAAATAAAAATCTCAGACAACTATAATATAAGGCCATAATATAAGGCTGGTGGACACTAAGTATATCAAAGAAAGAAATATGTTTTCTCCTAGCCTACAATTTTATTGTATGAACTCAAAATCTCCAAACTATGAATATTTAAGGTTTTTATTAAAGCACTATATTTTGTGCAGAATTTTATCTTTGTATTTATAGTGCAGAATTTTATCTTTGTATTTTATGCTATTTAATAACTTGTAGAGTTATTCTATTTCTCTCTTCTTATATAACCAAAGCACCATTTTGGCAAATGCCTCATTTTCTTAAACTTTAAAGAAATAGTATAAATCTCTCCTATGATAATGGTTTCTTTAACTGGAGAGTGGGGATCCATGTTTCCTAAGTGATACATCTCCAATACTCCAGTGGTAACTTTAAATCCAGATGGAACTGCTTTATGTCAATATAGCCAGGGAACAGGGTGGAAGAGCATGCTTTCAGATAACCTAGGCTGACATCTCCCTTCCAGAAAGTGTGATGGTTTTGCTTTGTATATGAATATAATATCTACCTGTTTTACAGAGTTGATGTAAAATCAAAGAATAAGCTTATTTTTAATCTTCATGTCCCTTTGTGAAAGCAGTCCTAAGATTTACTTTTGTATTAGTCTAGACACCATCTTTGCGAGCTGCTCTTTGCATCCCAAGCACTCATTCATACAAGAGAAAGGTTAACTGAGGAGGAAATGGTCACTCCCTCATTTTCTCACTTTGAATTTTCCTTGTCATCTTGTTTCCCTTCACAAAATATTTAGCTTGTTTGTGGTATAAACTGCTGGTAGAAAAGTTTCTGCTAATGGCATCTGCTTTGGATACAGACAACATCCTCATTATGGCCCTAAATCTCAGAATATTCAACAAAATGGTACTTATTTTCTTGATACTAAGCAGTTAATTTTACGTTCTATTATACATTCTGGACAAGAGATATAAATATTTCCTTCATATTTTTATTCACATTATATACTATCACCATGCTTGTAAATAACTAGGCTTTTGGATGTTATTGCTGGAATTCACTAAAGCAGCCAGTTTTTCCCTAAAGTGGTTGGTCCACAACTACAATTAAGGTTTGTCAGTCTAAGGCTGTCACATATAGCTATTGTTTGCTTTCCCATTGTTCATAGGAATTTCCCTGCAAGTCTCCTATTTGATTTCAACCATTTTGGGTAAAAAAGTCTTCTATTGTCTTCTATTCATTTATATCTTCTTCCAATGACTTTGAAACAGTTGAAGTTTGCATACAATTGTCTCTAATATTCTACCATGATGATTTCCTTGATTCTGTATCTATAGATAGCAAATGTTCTCTGGCATTTTCCAAAAGGGAGTCCATTACTTTCACTGTTAATAACATTTTTTAAATATTTTATTTTCATTTGCTACTTCATGATCATTGACAAATTTATTATAGTACTACATGTTCTTTGATATTTCGGAAGAAAATATATATAATGATTTATGATGTACATGAATATATGCCTTAAAATATATGTCATGCACACATAAAATTTATGTTCTCTTACAAATTATAAAGAATAGCATAATGTGAATTCAGAGGATGAAGTCTGTATATATCACTTCTCTGTATCCCTACACAGATCAATTCAGCCAAATGTGGTTTATTATCTGTTTTCATGTAGCATTTTTGAGAAATAAAATCATGGATAAACAATGTGAGCTTTCTGAGCATTGCATGACATTCTTGTTATTGCTGTTATTGTTTTTTCACACAAACATTATAATAGATTTAGTATATGTTTATGATGATAAAACATAATATCATGCCAGCCATAAGGGTTGGAGTTAATATTTAAGGTGCAGCTACGGTTGCATAAGCCAGCATCTTCTATCATGTGTGTAGTTTAGTTTAATGAAGTGTTTGATGCAGAATGCTTCAAATGATTTATATTTAATATAAATTCTTTCATGTTAAAGGCTTGAAATTTTTCTTCTCTTCTCTTAATAATTATACAAAACACTTTACACATTTGCTTCTCAGCAAATATGAACAGCCACAGAAGAAATTTTGTTCAAAGTATTTCACATGGAGTTTATTTAATTTCATATTCAACAGTATCTTCCAGAGATAACATGCTTCATTTCATTCTATTCTATGATTTTATACACTATTAGAGCTCACATCTATTTTGAAAACTAGCATTTCATTATTCCATTTCAAACACAAGGAAACTGAGGTAAGACTCCTCCACTCACCTGGTTATTCCCAGGATCACCAGACCTGTAACACAGCGTCTTCTGTATCACTGTGGTTCTTTCCATTAAGAGCAATTTACTCTTAAGTGCATTCCTTACTCCCTGTCCTAACAGTTATGTTACAGAGGAAATGGTCAGCTTTCTTGAACTCAAGTGTAAGAATATCTTTAGTCAAACTCATTGATAACTTGTCAAATTGGAGTAGCATAATGTCTGTGTCTTCTATCACTTTTTCCTCACCAGCCATGCTTTGAAGGAAGGGGTGTTTCTGCCTACTGGGTGTGACATACTAAAAGACTATTATTCTGAATTAAAAACAAAACAACCTCACAAAGAAAAGACAAGGACAGTGGAAAGAAAATACAGTTCAACATCCATTGAAATACTACCTTGTTATGGTCATGCCCATCTTCTTCCCACAAGGGGGTTACCTTGCTCCGACATGTACATACAACATACATTTTTCTGAAATTGCAAAAGCCATAAACAGGGCATCCATTTTTGTGTGAAGCAGTGAGAATTAAATATGAATTCTGTCTGTTTGGAATAGCTTGGTTCAGTGGTTTCTCTGAGAATCTTAACATAAAAGAGAGACTCACTCTTGGATGATATAAAATTAGTATATGGACATGGCTGACCCAAGCAGCTCTCAAATGAATGGATATTAACATCACTCTTACTGTATCACTCCCCCTGCTATCAAAACTCAGTGAGCTCTGGTGTATGCATTTTCAATTTTCTTAAACTTATTGAATTTCCCTTTCCTTGAGTATTAAAAGAGAGTGATAATTCCATTATAACTTTATTAGGTTGCTATACATATTAAACGAATATTTAAATTCTACTGAGGTGTTGGTATTCTCTCCATACCCAACAAGAAAATTCACTAAGTGAATTTTTGTATATTTTCTTCAAAATTCCAAAAATTCACATGTGTGCGCACAAGTGTGTGTTTTCTTGTGTGTGTGTGTGTGTGTGTGTGTGTGTGTGTGTGTGTGTGTGTGTTTAGACCTAAGGTTAGGTACTATTGTCACCAATGAATCATAAAATGAATAAAATAAAATAAAAAATAATAAAAAATGTTCACTGCATTTTAGTGTTCTTTCTTTCTTTTTTAGTCAAATTCCATTTTCATTTTATGACAAAGTATGATGTTTTTAAAGCAATATAAATAAAGCCTGGTTTCCCTCTATGTAATTCATGACTATATAATTTATAAATGCATTGCACGCCTCACTGAACAAATATACATCATACAAACAAATGCATTCAAGAGGCTAGATAATCTTAGAAAAAAAAGTAATAAATGGAAAATGGAGCAGAAAGGAAGTCTGCAAGCTGCCCTGTGAAACTGTGGGTGCATGAGGCACAGTTTTGACTAGGGAGGAAGCTTGCTCTCTCTCTGCAGCTAAAAATTAATCCACCATTGTGATTCAAACCCAAGGTCTAACAGAGAGAAGAGGGGCTGAGCAGTGTGAGGGTTTCTTTTATTCACACACAAATAGCAGATGTGAACAACAATATGGAGAATTCCAGCCACAATAAACAAAGGCTCTTCCTTATGTTTGCCTCAATGTGAAGTTAATATCTTAACATTCTGCTCTCAGCTTTTCAAATTGATTTCCCTTACTTCTCCTACATTTTCTTAAGCAAACAACTGCATTAAAAAAAAAGAAGTCATTTCAATTGCTGAGCACTTAGTATAGTATCGGCCTTTTTTTCAAAGAGTCAGAACAAGGTTAATGCAGGCATATTGGCATCCTAATGATTCCTGACAAGGTAAACAGGCTCTCCTTAGAAAAGGCCAAGAGAAAGGGGCTACATTGGATAGTATATCCTTGCAGGGAGCAGAAGCTTATAACAAGTAAACAGTATTCTGTTCTTCAAATGAAACAATGATAAATAAGATAAAGGCTTTTAAAGGTAATTGTCTTATCAAAATCATTCATAGTATTAACTTAGAACAAGCTAGAAGTGGCTTTCTTATTAAAATACCCTCAACAATGTTAGGCTGATTATGACAAGTCCTGAGCCTGTGAGACATGTTTAAAATGTCTTTCGTTTAATAGAGTGATATAAGTTCTTTACTTTCTAAACTGTATAATTATAAAATAGTAATAATAATACTGTGTAATTGTTGGTTTTGTTATGTGTGTGTGTGTGTGTGTGTGTGTGTGTGTGTGTGCGCGCGTGAGAACATGCATGTCAGAAGAGCACAAGTGAAGCTCAGAGGACGAATTTTGCAAGCCAGTTTCCTCTTTCAACCACGGCTCCCAAGGATCAAACTCAGGTAGTCAGGCTTGTACAGCACATATTTTTACTACTACACCATATTTCTGACCCTATTTTTTATTTGCAATCACGATTTAGTACATTAGAAACTGAAAATAATGCAGAAGGCCAAGAAGTCTGACCAACATGGAAACAAGCGAGAGAATAGCTTCGGCTTCCAGTTTCACTCTTAAGTCATAAACTGATAAACTAATTTTTAAAAACAGAGACTTTAGATTCATTCTGGTAAGAACAGTTCTAAATTATATACATATATCTAGAAGCCATGTGATAAACTCAATCTCAGATTATTTTAAACTTTGTTACATAAACTATTTTAATAACTTTTGAACTCTTAGCATTTCATGTTACAATCAGTATTAAATAATTGATAGACTTTTCAAGCAGCTGAAACACTGCAACATTATTAAAGAATAATTATAAATCTGTGTTCATTTTTTACACCCTGCAATTCAACAGAAAACCAACTCCACCATTTTGCTTCAAATTTAAAGCAAGCACTTATTAAATATTAAATACAGACCAAGAGGTGGACTTTGGTCAGGACCATTTCCCAGCTGAGAATGGCCGCCATACTTTTACGTGACTTTTTGTTTTTGTTGTTATTTCCCTGGAGCTACAATTTCCAGTATTCCAGGAAGCTCTGGGGTTCCTGGGAGGGTGGGTCTTACAGGTTGATTTAGACCATTACAATTTCTTCTCAATAATCAGCCCAGTCTCACTATTGCTCAAAATGCCCAGCATTTACCAGGACATGGATTTTTAAATCTCTCTTCTGATAGAGCTCATGAGGTTTTATTTATTTCAATGATCTTATTGAACAACGTGTTTGAGTACAATTCCTCATATCCCTCTTCCCAGTTTCCCCTCCACAAACCCTCGATTCTCTTTTTACTCCCCTCTCCCCCTGCCTCTATGAAGGTGCTCCCCCACCCTCCCACCCACTCACACCTTCCTGCCCTGGCATTCCCCTAAGCTGGGTCATCAAGCCTCCACAGGAGCAAGGGGCTCCCCTCCCATTGATGTCAGATAAGGCAATCCTCTGCTACATATCCAGCTGGAGCCATGGATCCCTCCATATGTACTGTCTGGTTAGTGATTTAGTCCCTGGGAGCTTTGTGGGATCTGATTGCTTGTTACTGTTATTCTTCCTATGGTGTTGCAATCCCCTTCAGCTCCTTCAGTTCTCCCCCTAACTCCTCTGTTGAGGTTCTTGTGCTCAGTATGATGTTTTGTTGTGTGTATCTGCATCTGTATTGGTCATGCTATTTAGTTTACAGGGTATAAGCTGATAATCGTAAACCTAATTTATCCAACTCATTTACAAGCCTGAACCCCATCCATTGAAAGAGCAATAGTGTTCTGTACCTGCTGCAGCAGATCCACTGAGAACTTTTCAGAATTAAAGTCTAAAGTCCAAATCTAGTTCCAAAGTGTGGCATATTATATTGAAATGCTACATACTTTTGACACTCACCTCTCACCACATTGGACGGTAGACAGTTGACATCTTATAATATTATAAGCAATGTAATATTATAGCTTGAACAAAGTCAATTTGGCTGCCAAATACTGTATAATGAACTATGTATAGCAACAGGCCTACCCTTCACTGGGCAGCTGGTTCTCAATCACAGTTCCCCATCTTAGTTCCAGGTTGAAACTTCATCTCTATTACTATGCATCTGTATTGGTGGTGTTGGCTTGTTTGTATTTTTGTCAATAAATTTTACTCTGTATTATGCTATACAGTCAACATTTGAGTATCTGTTAAATATTCTTTTTTAAATATACTGGTATCTATATATGGACACCTTTCCTTGTCGTCCTCTAAAATTGCACCTGATTTTGACATTTTTGACAAAAAAAGTACTGTAGTATTTTGTTTTATTCTAAAGTCTTTTTCCATCCTTGGTCTTTCTGAATTTCCTGAGAACTTTCTTTTGTTTCCTTTTAACTCATCCACATGAAATGAAATGCACTTTTTCTCTTTAGTACACCTTATTGTATGTTGTAACACAATGAACTCTTCTATTCTCCAGTTAATAATCATTGAGAACATTTTCACTTTTAATCAATTGCAATTTGATATGTACGAATATTTACTGAAAATTTCATTTCACACTACATATTTTATTTCCTTTTATAGATAAGAGTAGAATTTCTTGTTCATGATGCAGAACAATAGGTAGTTTTATTATCTGACACTAACATAGTTTCCAAACATTTACTATTTTACTTTGATATTACTAAAATATAAGAATTCTAACCATTCTACAGTCCTCTATTGCTTTGTTCTGTGCTTTTGATGAATTTTGGCCACCCTACTGAATAGTACATATCAGCTCAATAAACTTCTAACTTGATGGTGACTAATGATATTGAACACATTTTTTAATCGGTTGATAGTGATGTAATTATTTTCTTAGAAGTTGTGTGTGTGTTGTTTACATTTTACAAAACATGTCCTATTATAGTTTGGAAAGTTTTTAATGAAGTTAATTTGCCATTTTAATTCATAAAAATATTATCGGAATGATTTTGTGTCATTGATAGCCTCCTTTTATAATATTCAATATTGTATTGATTATCTATTAAGAATGAACTCTAGGGAAAATAGCTTGACAACTTTTAAACTATTCCTTTTGTATAGTCATAAATTTACAAATTTCTATAAAATTTACAATTATACCTTATGTATTTTATTCAATTGTATTTCATGATAGAAACTTCCATAGTACCATGAGATAAAAAATAATTAATGTTGGCATCTACACAATCTAAAATGTTTATTCAGGTTTATACATTTGAAACATACTTTTCTGTGTATATTTTATGCAGTTTTGTGAAATGTCAATTTGTATAATCATTTTTTTAAAGTATCCATGTTTTTCAATAATTGTATCAACCCTTTCCTATATTAACAACCAACAATTAGTTTCTCTGTCTCCCCTGCCCCTTTCATCATTCTCGGTAAATAGTTAAAAGTGGTATTATTCCTTCATTAGTTTGTATTAAATACACAGAGTTTCACTATGACTTTAATCATACTTTGGTCCTGTTCATTTCTTGCATTTCTGTCATTTATATTTTCTCTATCCCCTTACATAGTGTATGTGTGTGTGTGTGTGTGTGTGTGTGTGTATGTGTGTGTACTGGTGTTGGTTTTGAACTTGGGATAGTTCTGCCTTCATCTCTACTCCGAAGTAAATAGATCACAGTAATCTTTTATGTTCAATATTTTTCTTCAAAAGTGTTTTAGTGATATACCATCATGCTTTTTTCAAAGATTTGCTCTATAATTTACTGTATTATTTATGTAAAATATCAATTGCACCTTCAATTATGATTATATTTCTTTACAAAAAACATTGCACTTTTTAATTAATGGAGATGCCTCTGTTTCATCTGCCAGCTTCTTTCCTCGTGGGAGAGTCACTTTTGCTATCCAGTGCCACTACCCTTGCTTTCTGATCCTTGAGGACAGCTAACAATTTTTCAATACTCCTTTCCTCTTCACCAGACAGAATCATGAGTCTCAGCAAACCATAGAGTATCTTTGTTGGCAAAAAGAATTGTGCTTGATTTCCCATAGTAATTTTCTTTTTATATACCATTAGGATCCCAATTTTATGTTTTTGGAAGTTACAAGATATCTTGGAATAGCCATATCTTCATTCTTCTCTATGGAATGTAGAGACTAGCATCTTGTACTATAGAGAAACCCAGATGTTTCAAGAGACACCAGACTTAGAACTCAAACTCTTTTCTCTAGTCATAAATGAATTAACATTGAGAACCACATGAAAATTAGCTTGAAAAAGTGGGAAGATACTGCAGACTATCTTTGACATGGCTTTGCCAGGTTTCTATGCTGTCAGGCCAAGTGGCTATCTAAATATTAAACACCAGTTAACTTTTTATTTAAAACAGTCATTAAAAGTTGGATTCATTATGGCAAACTTCTGAAAATATTATACAAGAAAAAGACTTCTGTGCTTTCCTACTAGGAAGGTTACATTACTCTTCAGATCTTAATCCCCATATATGTATTTGCTCATTCAGTCATTTGGGGCTACTATTAATTCTCCAATGCTGTAGCATTGGTATGTTACCCTCCCTGATCAATTAAGCCCATCAATCAATAGCTGCTACCTACATTGTCACTCAGAACAGTGGCTTTTGTCTTTTATTTATCTCTACTTTAGGCTATCTCAGCCTATTTAAATTTAAATTGACTTTTAGTTCTTATACTATGAAAACTATGCTGAAGAGGTTTTTCCTTCACTTCAGGCTCTCTAAAACAATCAGCTTGACCGTCCACAGTACTGTGCTGGCCTTCCAGTCCTTATGAATCCACCTACACATGTATTCTTTTAGAATGCTATTAACTGCACTCAACAATTTTTATAATCATTTGTTTCTAGAAAATTGTGAGTAGTAAATCTTCTAATGACCTTTGCTCTGTTTTACTTCCTATATTTTTGGTAGTTCCATTGAGGATGCCTCATGTAGCTGTTCAAACTCTATTAATTTCATTTTATTCTGAACACTAGTTTGCCCCCTTACCTCCACAGCAATCATAGCAGACATTATTTTGGCATTATAACCTATTGCCTCCACTTGAGATAGTTATGATAAGAGCAAAAGCAAAATTAAGTAATGTTTATTCTATCTATCCATTCACCCGTAATTCCTTCCTTGGGAAGCTGTGTCACATGATCCTCTATGTATCATCCTGAGTATCCACCAGAATTTCTCAAAATAAATCAACTAACATCAAATAAAACTAGAACACATTTGTCTATCTTCTGTTTCTGTTTTCTACGTAGTGGAAAAATACAGTGCTGATAAGAGGATTCACATTTGTATGTCCTTAACACACCCCAGAGTTAAGCTCACTTATGTGAATGCCTCTTATTTTAAAAGGTAAAGACAACAGCATTAAGAGCTGTATAATTATGTAATCCAGGTAGAGGAGCCCTAGATATGAAGCAGTGCAGGAACTAATACAGCTTGACTAGTCAGTCTCCTAGTGTTTCCTGACTTCACATCACATCCTTTCTCATGTTAATGTGTTCTTACAACCAGAACAGATGGAGGCAGGCCCTAGGGGAGGCCAATACCCTGAAGGTGAATGGAGAAAAGGAGAACGAGGCCAGATTGCAGTTTCCACAATCTAAGACAGCCAGCCCAAAGGAAGAGAGATGGCATACAGCTGAGATGAAAACACAAATAGACATGCAGCAAAGAAAATTAGCTATGAGACCACATCACAAGAATTGTGTCTGACATGATTTTTAATACTCTAAATGATAGTTCCACTAAGAATCATCTACTACTTGTTAATCTTTCTTAAATTTCCTTTCTCCAAAACCAAATTTGTAAAATTTTCTATTTGCAAAAAAGAAAAATAAAAAATCAGTAGCTATGCTCCCAAGAATTTCTCTAATTTCATTCTCTTTCTCTGCCATATATCTATTTAATTTACGACCATTTATTTAAGAAGCTCAGTAATTTTGAAACCATCTTTCAGGAATAAAATATAAACTTATATATACTCATCTATGAATAAATACATGTATTTCTGTAATAAACACACAATAGGTTATTACTAGATTCTATAAACCATGGAATATTTATATGTAAAATAGAATTAATTTTTCAACCCTAGGTCATGTGTTTGATTTGCACTTCATGCCCAATCAATACCAATTTGATTGAATCTTGTGGTCTTTAGAATATAGATATAAAACAACTCAGAATATTAATTTACTAAACAATTTATAAAAATAAATATGTCTTGTAAATACAACAGGAAAATATATTCATAAAAATCTAATCTAACTGATAGTTTTGCCTGAAGCTTGAATATAATCTTTAATATTAGAAGAAATGTCAGAGAAATGTTACAATTTCACATTATTACTAAGTAAAATATGTTTCTTTATTTCTACTATGAGTCAATAATGTGAAAGGTTAACATGTACTTCTTTGCATAGCTACAAAAGCAAATTTGGCAATGCTTCAAAATCAATACAGGCACTGGAAACAGACCTATGGCCACAAGCCAAAGCTGTGCAATAACACCAAAGTGTGCCATCCAGTTAAGGAAGATGGAAGAACCAAATGGAATGGAGTTTAGAAATTAGCATGCACACAACTTCACATGGAAATACTTTTTACAACCATGGTATTATTCATGTTAACATGTTTGTATGCTACTGTTAAGTAAAATGTGATCATAAGCATTCCTAAGCACATGTGATAGTTTAAAAATATCAACTAAGTTCTTTAATGTCAAATTTTATTTTCTTCTGGTTTTATAAGTAGCCATCTTGGATAATATTAGACTTTTAACATTTTCATATGATTACTCTAAAAATGTTTTTACCTGTGTATTTGGCCCAAGTACTTGCTAGTTTCTCTCTCTCTCTCTCTCTCTCTCTCTCTCTCTCTCTCTCTATCTCTATCTCTATCTCTATCTCTATCTCTATCTCTCTTTCTCTGTGTGTGTGAGAGAGAGAAAGAGAAAGAGAGACAGACAGACAGAGAGAGAGAGAGAGAGAGAGAGAGAGAGAGAGAGAGAGAGAGAGAGAGCACAGAACCTTGTTAATGATACAAGGCCACCCTTCACCCTTTTACTTAGAAATAGCTTGGTGCCCCCTTTTTGTTTTTCAGGAATGCATTAATATGCTACTGTGTTCATGGTGTATATTTCTGTGTAGGAGAGTGCATATGGGTATATTAAGGAGAATGATTTCTGTTGTACTACAGCACCACTCTTTATCTAAAATAAATAAATAAATAAATAAATAAATAAATAAATAAATAAAGCTAGTTAGTTACTTTATGGTCTCATCTCTTCCTACAGAATTCTGAAAACTTTCCAGACTTTACCTATTAATTACTTTTTATAATTATCAGATTTAAAAAGATAAATCTGATCACTAGTCACTTATGAATAAACAAAATTTATTGTTTTTGACAGTTTATTCATTAAAATATTCTATTTAATTTTTGTTTGTGAATATAGTATGTTTGTATCCAAACTAATTTCCTCTCAATTCTTTCTCTTTCCTCATCTTCCTTCTAGTTAATGTGGTCTCTTCTCCTCTCTTCTCTTTTTTAACTTAATAGGTATTGGGTTCACTTAGTACTTCCATAGGTGTAGGAACAGGTACTGGAGCATAGTGTTTGCCACTCTGGGCAAACAACGAAGAAGAAAAGTGACTCTACCTCATTCAGGAGGTCTCCATTGCTAATAACTTCTCACACAGTAGATATATTTTATTAGCCCTACTCTATTCATACTTGGATTATAATTGGCTTGATCTTGTTCACAGCTTGTACATGTATTTCCTGCCTTTGTGAAATCATGTTTGCATCTGCACAGTCATTTGACATGCAGAAAATAAGAGATTGAGATGTTCTCATCTTTAAATGGAACATCTACATCACATTTCTCTACAAAAGACTCAGGGGCCATCATGGAAGAGAAGATAGAAAGAAAACAAAAAATGTTGGGTTAGGTGTCTGTAGAAAACATAATCTAAAAAGCATAGTTTCTGAAAGATGACTTGAAAGTAAATTGATTAATATGTGGTTAAAATATTCCATAGAAAATAAAAGTATGTCATTGTGACTTTAACATATCAAGAATTTAACTCACATGTAATTAAATATTCATAAGTACACTAATGAATATTTGCATTTGGGGACACATGAATAAATAAGAGGATGGCTTAGTGAATAAAACATATTGAATCAATATTAACTTAGATTTTTAACTTTATTTTTTTCATTTGAGTGACTTTAAGTAAGACATGTGTAAAGCTGGCTCTAGCAATATGATTAAGAGCATGTCTTATATCTCTGCACTAGATATTGGTATCAGAAGAATTTATACTAAAAGAAGAAAGGGATTTTAAATAGAGGAATTACATTAAAATTAGAGAAGAAAACAAAATATTCAGTTAAAAATGTAAAGGATCATTCACTCAGTCTCAAATATACAAATAGGTAATATGTTTGACCTGACTTTTAATACAAAAATTTTAAGATGAAGTAATAGTATTCTCGTGGCCATGTTATGTGCAGTGAGAAAACAGAAAAAACTTAGGACTCATTAACAAGCTACTAAAAGATGTGGCATTCCATTTTTAAGTAATGAACCTATTCACTTAGTCTCTGAATAAAATTCCTTGTTCAGTGCTTTGATGAAGAAACATAGGAGATAGCAATATGTTAGTTAGCACAAAGGTATTTATGTGTCCCAGACAAATTTATTTTTAAAAATTAGAATGATAAAAATGGGGATAAAAAGACATATGCATCATATCATATATATGCATATGCATATATATGCATATATATATATGATATGACGCATACATATTGTGTATATGCATATAGTATGTCCATACTTCATCTCTAGGAGTCCCCACAGATTCTCCTCCACTGACTTACCACCACTGATGGCTCTGCATCCTTCAACTCAAGCAGGCACTCCCTGAGAATCCACAAGCTATTTGATCAGGAAAGCAAGTTGGATAAGTGCACATCTTCATCTCTCCCTCCATTCCTCCAAGTCCAATCCCTGTCTCATCCCAGCTCTGTAGCAAACCTTCTGCTGAGACTTCTCTTCACTGTCTGTACCCATTTGCAGACTAGCTAAGCAGATCCTGATGGAACACCCCACTTTTCACCCATGTGTGAAGTCACTTCCACTGCCCCCAGCACATATTCATTTCTATGTCTAAGTACCCAGAAACACATTTTACCTGAAACCCCAGGGCTCACATCTATCAGGATCTCAGAAGATTTTCCTACAGACAACACATAAAAAACAAACTCACCTAAGAAGCAAAGTGGAAACAGAAACCAAAAAAGAAAACACCCACTGAGAAAAAAAAAAGTCAGATATTAGTGCCTCAAATTTCAATCTCTAATCACCAGATGCCTTATGCCAGCATAAAAATGACAAGTAACAGACAGGACAATGTGTCTCCACTAGGGCCCGGCTATACTACCATGTAAGGTCTTCAATATTCCAACATAGCTGAAGCACAAGTAAAAAATTTTCAAACAACATAGGTAAATATATAGAAGTCCTTATAAGAAATAAATCCCTTAAAGAAATTCAGAAAACATGAATAATGGAAAGAAAGGAATAAAACCATTCATAACCTGTTTACAGTATCTATCCATCACCTATCAATACAAGCTCATTGGCCTATAGCTGAGTCAAGAAATAAGAGGTGGGAGTCCCAGTAAAAAGAAAGGATTCTGGGATAGAGAGACTTATAGGAGGATTCAATCCCAAACATATAGGAAGACAGTCACATGCAACTAAGAACCAGGTAACCAGCCATGTGGAAGAATTTAAAACAGATAAACATGATGATTAAGTTTTGACCTAGTCAGAGAACAACATAAGGCATTTAGCAAAGGCATTTTTCAGAATCATTATCATGGAGGTTTTTGGCCAGGATGAAAAACTAGAACTTACAGAAAACTCACTACAACAAACATGGAAATAAAATCAATAAAAAACTCAAACTGGGAGGAATGAAGAATTTAGGTAATAGAGCAAGAACCAGAGAGGCAAGCTTCACCTGAAGAATGCAAGAGATGACACTGAGAATCTCAGGCACCCACAATATGAAAACAGAAATAGATATATTTGTCAAGGAAATATTTAAATAAAAAACTCCTGGAACATATGGGACAATATGAAAAAACCAAACCGAATAAGGTTAGGATTATAGGAAAAAAACACAGGTGATATCAAAATCATAAAGAAAAAATACCTAGCCTAAATAAGGCAATTCATATCATAGCACAAGAAGCATACAGAGTACCATATACATTGGATGAGAAAAAAAGTTTCCTTGGCACATAATTTTCAAAATAGTAAATATACAGAAAAAAAAAGAATTTTTTAAAGCTATAGGGGGAAAACACCACGTAACATATAAAGGTAGACTCTAAAGGCCAGAAGAGCATAGACAGATGTCCTATAGGATCTAAGAGACAACAAATTCTAACCTTCAAGCCCAGACTACTATACCCAAGAAAACTTTCAGTTCCCATAGTTGGAGAAAATACAACATTCCATGATAAAATCAAATTTAAGCAATATCTATCACAAATCCATCTTTTCTCTTGGGTTCTTTTTCTTCTGTTGGATTGCCTTGTCCAACTTAAATGTGATAGGTTTCTGTTTTATCTTTTATTTTATTTTGTTATGCTCTGTTGCTTTTCTTAGAACATTTTTTTTAATGAAAGCCAGAAAAGGAGTGGATCTAGTTGGGAGGGTGACAAAGGTAAGGATGAACTGGAAGGAGCAGAGGAAGAAGATACTGTAACCAGAATATCTAGTATGAGAAAAGAATTTATTTTCATAAAAAAGAACTTAGTATATATTTTACAAGAGTGCAGAAGTGTATTATATAGTCTTTCAACAATCTAAATTATAAAAGACATTTTATTGGAGAAGGTAACAGAGAAAGGTAGAAAACAATAATGGAAAAAGCAAATATTGCTCACAGAAAGTACTTACAAATTTTTCAAGTGAAAATAATGTTTATTTCATGAATGTAGCAATATCTTTAGTGCTCATTATAGTTTGTTATTTTTGGCACTGAATCAAACTATATTTGCCTAGTCAATTTGTCATGATTTGAGTATTCTTATTCCTTATTTAATGTAATGAAATTAAATTAAATATCTTTTTGTACCATAACTCATATTTTCATGAAAAACATATATTTCAATCACTGTTAAGGAAAAATAGTGAAAAAATTAAATGTAGAATCAAAAAAAAAAAAAAGAAAACTAAAAAAGGAATGGGAGATGAATACACAGCATGTATATGTATAAAATTTTCATATAATATGTAAATTTACATAAAATTTTTAATTGTATACATAGAAATAAAAAAAATAGAAACAAAAAATGGTATATAATATAAACACACAGGAAATATGTAAAATTATGAGGATATGCTCTCAAGCCCTATATTCAACTGCCTGCCCATGGACCTTCCCCACTCCCTAGGTTCTCTGCAACAAACATGTTCTCCTACCTCCCAGGAAAGCATGTAGGTATACCACCCACAGACCTCCCCCATCCACTATTTCTCCTCCTTTGTATAGATACCACCCTACTAAACCACAGTCCACAACCACTAGATCAGGCAGGCCTCTAACCGTAAACCTTATCCACTCTCCATGTTGCCTCCAGCAGACACGAACAACTACAGGCTCTAACTCCCAGAATAAGAGGCCCCACCTGCTAGAAGAACAGGCAGGTATTTGCTCATGGAAACCCTTACACTATTTCTGCCCCTTTAAACCCAGGGATAGCAGTTAAACCCCTACCCTATCTCAGGTCCCCATCCTGTGGTGTAGACACAGGAGAGCTTTCCCCTCAACTTACCTGAAGAAAGCAGAAGAGCAGTCCCTGGTAGCTTGGCTGCAGCAGAGGTGGTGGAAAGGTCAATTCATTCATGATCCAGGCCCAGATCCAAGGCATTGAGGTAGCCCAGTTCAATATCTACCATATCTGTGAATTGATGGAACACTAGAAGCAGGGACAGTTCTGCAGAACTATAGATGCAAGATCTCAATGGCACAGGCCGGCAATATGGTACTGGAAAGAAGTCTCAATGACAAACAAGTATTGAAATTGAAGCAGAAGCCCAAGGCCTCAAACCAGACAAATGCCTTAGTGAAATGAACATTTGCAAGACAAGCTGTCTGCTTTTATTTATTTGTTTATTTTCATGTTGTTTTGATTTGTTTACTGGGGAGGTGGCAAGTACAGAGGGCATATATGGAGGGATGGGAAGATGAGTGGGATTGGGGTACATGATGTAAGCTTCACAAAGTAACAATAAAAAAACACTAAAATAAAGTTTTGGGATTTTTTGTTGTTGTTGTTTTGAAAGAATACAAATAAACATCAGCTTAGGCAATACGTCACCACCAGAGGCCACCAATCCTACTATAGCAAGCCCTGAATGTTACAGCACAACTAAAGGCAATACGTCACCACCGGAGGCCATCAATCCTACTATAACAAGCCCTGAATATTATAGCACAACTAAAGCACAAATAAAAGAACTTAAAACTACTTTTATGAAGATAATAGAAATCCTAAAGAAGAAGTGATTAAATCCTTAAAAGCAATAAGAAAAAAAAAAAAAACAAAGAAACACACACACACACACACACACACACAAAACCCACAAAGTTGGAAGAGATGAACTAATTCTTTAAAGCAAGAAAAAAATAAGAATAAACAGCTAAAGAAAACAAGTGTTCAGGAACTGAAAATAGAAATAGAAGAAATAACAAAAACATAAACTGAGGAGATTCTGGATATGAAAAAATCTAGGTAAGTGAACAGGAACCACAGAGCACCAACAGAATACAAGAAATGAAAGAAAAACATCTCAGGTAACAAAGATACAGTAGAAGAAATAGACAGATTGGTCAAAGAAAATGATAACTCTAAAAAATTTCTGACACAAAACATCCAGGACACAATGAAAAGACCAAAGCTAAGAATAATAGAATTAGAAGAAGGAGAAGACTCCCAGCTCAAACGTCCAGAAAACAATTTGAACAAAATCATACATGAAAATATTCCTAGCCTAAAATTAAAGGTTCACACAAAAATACAAAAAGCATACAGAAACTCAAATAACTTGAACCAAAGAAGCAAGTCTGCTCACTATATAATAATTCAAAAACTAAATATACAGAACAAAGAAAGATAATAAGAAGCTGAAAGGAAAAACAGTTCAAGTAACATATATAAAGAAATATTCATTAGAATTAAACCTGATTTCTCAATGAAGATTCTAAAAGACAGAAGGGCTTGCACAAATGTCCAGAAGACTCCAAGAGACAACAGATCTCAGCCCATAATAATATACCCAGCAACACTTCCAATCATCATAAATAGAAGTAACAAAATATTTCATGATGAAGTGAAATTTAAACAATATTTATCTATATGCCCATTCCTACAGAAGATACAAGAAAAAACCTCCAACCCAAGGATGTTAATTATACCTATAAAACACAGAAAACAAATAATTTCAAAGCAAGAGGAGGGGGGGACTGCCACTACATCCAACAACAAAATAACAAAATTAACAATCATTGATCACTGATATCTCTAAATCTCAATAAAATAAATTCCCCAAATAAAAAGACACAGACTAACCGAATGAATGCAAAACCAGGATTCATCCATCTGTTGCATACAAGAAACACATCTAAACAATAAAGATAAATATTACCTAAAAGTAAGAGCTTGGAAAAAACCTTTTAAAACAAGTTCCTATAAGAAGCAAGCTTCTGTAGCCATTAAATCTTACAAAATAAACTCTGAGCCAAAATTAATTTAAAAAAAAAAAACAGAGAAGCATACTTTATACTTATCAAAGAGAAAATCCATTAATTCATAACACTCTACTATGAACACAAGGGCACTTACACTTATAAAAGAAATAATAATAAATCTTAAACCACACAGTAACCCTCACACATTAATAGTGGGAGATTTCAATAGCCCACTCATACCAAAGCAAAACAGGGAATCATTAGAATTAACAGACATTATAATCCAAATGTACTAAATGGATAACTACAAAATATTTTACGTAAACACAAAATCATATATATTGTCAGAATTTCACTGAACTTTCTTCAAAACTGATCACATGCTTGGTCACAAAACAAATCTCCAAAGACACAAAAAAAAAATTGAAATAATCCTTGAATCCTGTCAGACAAGCACAGATCAGTGCCGGACTTCTGAAACAAAACAAAAAACAAAATGCCTACAAACCCTTAGAAAGTGAACAACTCTCTATTGAATGGCCACTGGGTCAAGGGAGAAATAAAGAAATTAAAGACTTCCTAGAATTCATTGAAAATTAATGTGCAACATATTCAAACTTATGGGACCCAAGGAAAGTAGTGTAAATTGGAAAGTGCACAACACTAATTGCCCTCATAAAAACATTAGAGAAATTTCATACTTGCAAGTTACCAACATACCTGAAATCTTTAGAGCAAAGAAAAGCAAGCACACCCAAGAGGAGTAAATGGCAAGAAATAATCAGACCAAGAACTGAACTCAATAAAATAGAAAGAAAAAATGCAAAGAATCAATGGAATAAATAATTAGTTCTATAGAAAATCAACAAGGTAGACAAACCCTTATCCAAACTAACAAAAAGACTGAAGTGTAATATCCAAATTAACAAAATCAGAAAGGAAAAGGTGTATACAACAAGAGAAATTGAGGAAACAAACAAAAAAAACATAAAAACAAAAACAGATTAGGTCATTTATTAAAAGTCAAACTCTGCAAAATTGGAAACAATAAAAGAAATTTATAATGTTTTCAATAAATACTCCTAACAAAAGTTAAACCAAAATCAGATAAAGAACTTAAATAGACTTATAACTCCGAGTGAAATAGAAGCATTCCTTAAAAGTCTCCTAACAAATAAGAAAGGAAAAGAGAAAGAAAGAAAAAATAGTTCCAGAATCAGAAGATTTTAGAGCAGAATTTTACCACATTTTCAAAAATAAGTTAACACCAGTATTCCTCAAATTATACCAAAAAGTATAACATTGTCAAATTCATTTTCTGAAGCAACAGTTACTGTGATACACAAGCCACACAAAGATTCAATGAGACAGAGTGTGATAAACCAATCTTCTTATATACAGCCACTTTGCTGAAGGTGCAGCCAGCTGTAGCAGTTCTTCGGTAGAATGTGTTGGGGTCCCTTATAAAACTATTACATCATCCGCAAATTATGCTACTTTGACTTTTGTTTCCAATTTCTATACACTAGATAAATCTCCTTTAGTTGTATTATTGCTCTCATCTTTTACCTGGTTTTAAAGAATTGCTTTGAATTTTTCTCCATTTACTTTCATGCCAGATATAGGCTTGAAATTCAACACAGTCCTCATCATTATAATTTTCCCAATGAAAGAATAGAGGAACACATATGGTTTTAGTGGAGAACTCTACTAAATTTCCAAAAAGATTTAATGCCAATATTCCTCAAATTTATTTTACCAAGCAGAAATAAAAAAAATAATTCTAAATTTATGTCATGAGGCCACCCACACTTATCCTAATACCCAAGCCACATAAAGACCCAAGAATAAAAGAAAATAACATACCGATTTATTTTCCAAACATAACATCCAAAGTACTCAATAAAATACTTGTAAATCAAATTTAAAAAACACCAAATGATCAACCATCATGGATCAAATAAACTTCATCCCTGAGATACAGGGATGGTTCAATATATAAAATTCAATAAACATAACCTACCATATAAACTCACTGAAAGTAAAAATTCAAATGACAATCTCCACAGATACAAAAAAGGACATTGACAAAATCCAACACCTTTATGGTAAACGTCATACAAAGATTAAGGATACAAGGGACATACCTAAACATAACAAAGGCAGTTTACAGATAGTTTATGCCAACACCAAATTAAATGCAGAAAACTCAGAGAAAATTCATTAAAATCAGGAAAAAGACAAAGTTTTCCATTTTCTCAGTATGTATTCAATATAGTACTTGAATTCTTAGCTAGAACAATAGTACAACTGAAAGAAATCAGGATATATTAACTGTAAAGGAAGAAGTTAAAGTTATCTTTCTTTGTGGATGATGTGATAGTATCAATAAAAAATCCTAAAAGGTCCATCAAAAACTACTACAGCTGATAAACATTTTTAACAAAGTAATTACAAAAACATTAAGTCATAGAAATCACTAGCCCTCCTATATGCAAATTATAGACTAAGAAAGAAATCATGGAAATCACCTTTCATAATAGCTTCAAATAATGTAAAATATGTAGAGTCACTCTTACCAAGCAAGTGGAAGATTTGTATGATAAAACTTGAAGTATTTGAAGAAATAATTGAAGAAGATATCAGAAGATTGAAAGATTTCCAGGGATCATAGATCAGTAGGATTAACAGGAAAAATGGTCACCCTACCAAAAGCAACCTATAGATTCAATGAGATGTCCATCAAAATACCAGTGTAATTCTTCACAGACACGGGAAGGATAATTTTTTGCTTTATTGTGACATAAGAAAACAAGATAGCTAAAAGCCATCCATAAAACCATAAAAGAACTGCTGGAAATATGACCCAGACTTCAAGAAGTACCACGAAACTGTCATAATAAAGCCAACATGGTTTTTGTAAAAAATGGACACATTGATAAATGGAATTGAATTGAAGACACAGACATAAATCGACACACCTATAGACACTGAATATTTTATCAAGACAAAATAGGAAACAGACATTATTCTCAACAAATCATGCTGGTCAAATTGAATATTTGCATATTGAAGATTCCAAATATACTCATAGTGTTCATCTTATGCAAAACTCAGCTTCAAATAGAACAAAGACCTTAACATACAACCAGAAACAATGAACATGATAGAAAAGAAAGTGGAGAATAGCCTTGAACTCATTTGGCTTAGGAAAAATGACTTTCTGTATGGAAGTCCTTTAGCAAAGCACTAAGTCAACAATTAGTAATGGGGACATAATTAAACTTAAAAGCTTCAGTATGGCAAAGAACAGGGTCTTCAGACCAAATAGCAGAATATGGGATGGAAAAGGTTCTTACAATATAATAGATGGGTAATAACTAAAATATACAAAGTACTCAAAAAATTCATATCAAGAAAAGAAATGGGACCTCATAAAATTTAAAAGTTTCTGTAAGGCAAAGGACAGTGTCAATAGGACAAAATGGCAACCAACAGATTGGGAAAAGATATTTACCAACCTTATATCCAATAGAAGGCTAATACCCAAAATATACAAAGAAGTTAGACTCCAGAAAACCAAATAACCCTATTGAAAATGGGGTACAGAGCTAAACAGAGAATTCTCAACTGAGTAATCTCGAATGACTGAGAAGCACTTAGTCACCAGGGAAATGTAAATTAAAACGACCCTGAGATTCCACCTTACACCAATCCGAATGGCTAAAATAAAAAACGCAAGTGACAGCAGATGCTGGTGAGGATGTAAAGAAAGAGGTCTTTTTTATAATAGCCAGAAGCTGTAAACAACCCAGATGTCCCTCAGTAGAAGAATGGTTACAAAAAATGTGGTACATTTACACAATGGAGTACTACTCAGCTATTAAAAACAATGGCTTCATGAGATTTACAGGCAACCAAGACATAAAAGAATACACATGGTAAGTACTCACTGATAAGTGGATATTAGTGCAAAGGCTCACAATGCCCAGGATACAAACTACAGACCATATGTGGTTTAGGAGGAAGGAAGACTAGGGTGTGGATGCTTCAGTCCTGCATTGAGGGAGGGAACAGGATGATCTCGGGAGGTGAAGGAAGGGGACACCTGAGAGGGATCGAGGAGGAGGAGGAAATAAGGGGGTATTATTACGTACTGGAGGGAATAGAGGAGAGGTACAGAGGGTCAAGAAATTGAATAAATATATGTAGCAGAGGAGGGATTAGGAATTGGAGATAGCCATTGGAGGGTCCCATATGCCAGGGAAGTGAGAGTCTCCCAGGACCCAAAGTGGATGACTTTATCCAAAATGCTCAACAAAGGGGGGATACAACCTATATAGACTCCAGTAAATAGCTGAAGAAATGGGGCCAGCCACTTATCTCAAAATTTTTAACACAGAAATGTTCCTGTCCAAAGGAAAGACAGACAAAAAAAATGGAACAGATACTGAATGAAGGGCCATCAGGAACCACCCCACCTGAGGATCTATCCTATCTACTACAGACACCAAACCCCAACACTGCTGCCATTGCCAAGAGGCTCTTACTGATAGGAACCTGATGTGGTGGTTCCTTGGGAGTTTCTTCCAGTAACTGACCAATGTAGATGTGGATGCTTGAAGCTAACCATCAAACTGAGCTCAGGAACCCTGGTGGGGAGCTGGAGGGAGGACTGGAGGAGCAGAGGTGAATTGCAACCCCATAGGAGGAACAATGTTTGCTGGCAGAACCAACCAGTATTCCCAGGGACTAGATCACCGACCAAGGGGTGTACAGAGAGGGATCTATGGCTCCATATATTTATGAAGCAGAGGATGGCCTTGTCAACAGGAGAGGAGTTCCTTATTCCTGTGGAGGTTTGATGCTTCCGTATAGAAAGATGCTGGAGCAGATGGGAGGGAGAGGGTGGATGGGTAGGGGAGCCTCATAGAGGTAAAGGGGAGAGGGGAGAGGACAGATGTGTGATGGAGGGTTTCTGGGGAATTAAGTGGGAAGTGGGAGATCATTTGAGATACAAACTAATGGAATGACTGATTTAAAAAAAAGAAAAGAAAACTGTAGTGCCTTAGGATTTGAAATATTTAGCACTAAAATTATTAACACTATTAAATAACAAACTCATGCTATTGTTAGGATTTGGTTCTAAAAAAAGAAAGAAAGCAAAACAAATAATATAATTAAAAATATGGGGTACATTCCTAAACAGGGAATTCTCAGAAAGGAAAACTCAATTGGCTGAGAAACACTTCAAGAGATTTTCAACATACATAAACACCAGAGAAAAACAGATCAAAACAACCTTGAAGCTTTTGTAGCAGAATTGCTATGAACAAGAGAAAAGAAGTGCCAGCTCACAGTGGACAGGGTGTGAACAAAGGGAAACACTCATACATTGCTGGAGGTAGTGCAAACTCATACATCCTTTGCAGAAATCATTCTGGTTATTCCTCATAAATATTGGAATTGATAGACCTCAAAATCTAGCTATCATTTTTGCACATATACCCAAAGGATGCTTTCTCTTTCCCCAGAGACAGTTATTAAAACTAAGTTTGCTGCTGTCCTATTCGTAATATCAAAAAATTGAAGATCTAGATGTCATTCAGCAAAATAATGGGTAAAAAAATGTAGTAAATTTACACAGTGGAATATTATCTGGACTTTCAAAAGAAATGACATCATAAAAATTTTAGATAAATGGTGGGAATTATGAAAATCATCTAGATGAGTTATCCCAGTCCCAGAAAGAAAAAAACATGATATGCAATAATTTATATGTGGATTTTCCTTTTCTGTCAATGATAACCAAGCTGTAATCCATAGTACCGAAAAAGATTGGTAAGCAACTTGAGGAGACAGCTATATCTCATTAGAAAATGGAAATATAAGATAATTAAGAATGAATGTGTGGGCACTGGAATGGAAGAGGAAGAGTCAAGTTGGAAGGAGGATAGGAAATAGCGTTTTAGGATAAAATAGAAGGGCAGTAAGCTAAAACTAAGGGGAGCTGGAA
Source organism: Rhabdomys pumilio (assembly GCA_030674055.1). NCBI lineage: Eukaryota > Metazoa > Chordata > Mammalia > Rodentia > Muridae > Rhabdomys > Rhabdomys pumilio. Next base: position 70,946,689 of record JANHMN010000012.1, on the reverse strand, counting down.
GGGTAATATGGAAACTGAGCAGAATCATATATATGAAAGGCAATCTAAATTATATTGACTAGTAGTAGGGGATAAAGAATCAAAACTGGTCATATCTTATCAACAAATAAAGCTCCCAGTACCTGTATTGGGTTATATCTAACTGAGTTAGTGCCCTAAATGGTCCAAAAGCATATCCAAACAAGCCAGGCTGTGGTCAACCAGATAAGCTGCTCTCCAGAAACTGACAGCAAAGTTCCATAGCTGAAGATAACAGCTACATACGTCAATGAACATGGAGAAGTTGAACTGATGCCTATATAAAAACATTCGCCTCTATTTTCTCCCATCTTTGGTACAAGAAGGTCCTCTGCATATTATCAAAATAGAAACATGAACACCAATACAAACACAAGCCATTTCTCTAAAATGGTATACATCCAGCAAGATATGTGAGAGCAATGGTGGCACAAAGTTTACGGGAGTAATCAACCAATAACTAATTGGATTTAAGGCTGATTCCAAGAGATGAAACCACACGTAACACTCCTTGCGTGAACAATAACCTAGGAATACATATTCCAAGGGCCTAGAGTAGAAATAAGTAATACTGGTCTAAAGAAAAAGAAATAACTATGTAATAATAAGATGATTTCTAATGACATTCTGCAATACTCATAGATTAGTGACTTATTCAGCCATCAATACAGAAACTCTTTCCTGCAGTTTATGGAGGCAAATAATGTCCTCCCACAGGCAGACATTCCACAGTGAGTTTGAGATCTTAGAACACTTAGTCCGAATTGGGATGCTTCTATCAAATCCTTTTCCTCAAAACTCAGGAAAACCTAGAGTTGAAAGATTGTAGGAGTCAGAGGGGATAAAGAACCATTAGAAACAATACTCCCTAAATCATCGTGAGCAAAGATTATACGAACTGACAGAGACTGAAGCAGCATAAAAGCCCTATACATGTCTGCACCAGGCACACTGCATAAATATTATGACTTTTCTTTTCTCTTTTTTTGATGAAACACAAAATTTTGTTATCAGGTAAGTGGCCTTTTCTTATTAATGATAGCCTACTGGAATTATATTTCTTATTGAATATTTTATTTACATTTCAAATGTTGTTTCCTTACCCCATTCCCCCACCCAGAAATCCCCTATCCCATCCCCCCTCCTCCTGCTTCTATGAGAATGTGTCCTCACATGCCCCCAAATCTCACCTCCCCACCCTCTTATTCTCTCACAGTCAGCATCCAACCTTCATGGAACCAAGGATTGCCTCTCCAACCTATGCCCCACAAGACCATCCTCCCCTACATATACAGCTGGAGTCATGAGTCCCTCCCTATGTGCTCCCAGGCTGGTGGTTTAGACCCTGGGAGCTCTGGTTGGTTGGTATTGTTGCCCTCCTCATGGGGCCACAAACCCTTTCAGCTCCTTCAGCTCCTTCTCTCTAACTCCTCCATTGGGAACCCCTTGGTCAGTTCAATGATTAGCTGTGAGCATCTGCCTCTGAATATGACAGACTCTGGCAAACCTCTAAGAAGACAGCTATATCAGGCTCCTATCACCATGCAGTTCCTGACATCCACATCAGCATCTTCCTTTGATGACTGCACATGGGATGGATACCCAGGTAGAATGGTCTCCAGATGGCCCCTCCTTCACTTTCTGTCTCACACTTTGTATCCATATTTGCTCTTTTGAGTATTTTGTTACTCCTTCTAAGAAGAACTGAAGCACCCACACTTGGTCTTCCTTGTTCATGAGCTTCACGTGGTCTGTGAGTTGAATCTTGGGTATTGCCAGCTTCTGGGCTGATATCCAATTATCAGTGAGTGAATACTATATGTGATGTTTGTGATTGAGTTACCTCACCCAGGATAATATTTTCTAGTTCCATCTATTTACCTAAGAATTTCTCTAATTCATTGTTTTTAATAGCTGAGTAATACTCCATTGTGTAAATGTACCACATTTTTTGTATCCATTCCTCTGTTGAAGGACATCTGGGTTCTATCCAGCTTCTGTCTATTATAAATAAGGCTGCTATGAACATAGTGGAGCATATGTCCTTGTTATATGTTGGAGCATCTTCTGGATATATGCCCAGTAGCAGTATAGCTGGCTCCTCAGGTAATGCTATGTCCAGTTTTCTGAGGAACCTCCATACTGATTTCCAGAGTGGTTGTACCATCTTGCAATCCCACCAACAATGGAGGAATGTTCCTCTTTCTCCACATACTTGCCCGCATCTACAATCATCTGAGATTTGGATTATTTGGTTGTCTGGAGTCTAATTTCTTGAGTTCTTTGTATATATTGGATATTAGCCCTCTATAAGATGTAGGATTGGTAAAGATCTTTTCCCAATCTGTTGGTTGCCATTTTGTTCTATTGACAGTGTCCTTTGCCTTAAAGAAGCTTTGCAATTTTATGAGGTCTCACTTGTCAATTTTTGACCTTAGAGCATAAGCCATTGGTGTTCTGTTCAGAAGCTTTTCCCCTGAGCCTAGGTATTCGAGGGTCTTCTTCACCTTCTTTTCTTTTCTTTTTCCTAAGTATTTTATTTATTTTTTGAGAAATTCTTGGAAATGACCACAAAAGTGCAGTACATTGAAAACCTAGGAGGTTGGTTTTTTTTGGTTTTTTTTTTTTTTTTTTTTTTTCTGGTTTTTTTTTTTTTGGTTTTTTTTAACAGCTTCAAAATCTCAAATTCTAAAACTGCTTGTTTTGAAATGAGCTTCCAAGTAAGGTGATAAAGACAGCATGAGTGTGCATGGCGATGTGGAATCAGGTAGCGCTCACCATGACAGCTTCAGGGTAAGGTAGCTAGGATTTGTTTTAGTAAAGTTTTCTTTTCCTGTTAACAACAATAACAGCAATAAGAACAACAACACAGTACCAACAGTCACCTTAAAACAAAGGACCCACTGAGAAAGTCACTCTGGGGTGTCAGCCTGCCACCTCCAGTTCTTCTTGCTGAGCCGAGTGGCAGGCACAGTACTGGGCTGGGCTGGCCCTGCAGCTCCATCTCATCACCTGGGCGGGCTGAGCGAAGGCTGCTCTTGTAGGCGTGGCTTCAGTGCTTCTGCCCACTTGTGTCCTTCTGGTCTTGTCCTTTGCCAGGCTCCTTACTGCCCTCTTTTTGTTCATGGTCTTGCTCTTTATGGGAGGGCAATGTGTTCTTAATTGAGTGGATTAGGAATCTTTTATTTGTCTCAGCGAGAAATACTTCATCTATCCCATCTGACCCATTGTCTCTGCTCTGGTTTTCCCACGCTTTGCCCCCTTTAGCAATTCTTCTACGGCTTTCCTCTCCAGCTCCTCATGGTCTTCCATCGCGTGGGGAGAGAGCTCCAGAAAAATCCTCAGGGGGAGCTGGAGAAAAGGAAGCTCTTCCTCATGTGCAAAACGTGCAGGACAAGGCAGGAAGGAGTAGATGGCCGAAGCCCGACCTTCTCTTCTATTAGTTTGAGTGTATCTGGTTTTATGTGAAGGTCCTTTATTCACTTGGACTTGATCTTTGTACAAGGAGATAAGAATGGATTGATTTGCATTCTTCTACATGCTGACCTCCAGCTAAACCAGTACCATTTATTGAAAGTGCTGTCCTTTTTCCACTGGATGGTTTTAGCTCCTTTGTCAAAGATCAAGTGACCATAGGTGTGTGGGTTTATTTCTGCATCGTCAATTCTATTCCATTGATCTACCTGTCTGTCTATGTAGCAATACCATGCAGTTTTTTATCACTATTGCTCTGTAGTACAGTTTGAAGTCAGGGTGGTGATTTCTCTAGAAGTTCTTTTATTGTTGAGAATAGTTTTCACTATCCTGGGTTTTTTGTTACTCAAAATGAATTTAAGAAATTGTCTTTCTATCTCTCTGAAGAATTGAGTTGGGAATGCCTGTTATCTAGAACTCTTCACCTTCAAGCTTTGCTAAGAGGGAAAAGGTCTGTAATTCATCAAAAAACATACTTAGTTATTAGCCCAAGAGGACTTCAAATGCAGTATGTTTGTCTAAATACTTGAAATTTTAGTTTTATTAATTCTAGTATAATTATATGTGAATAAAATGTGGCTCAAGAAACAATACAAAATAGCATATATCTACGTGTTACAGTGTGATAGAAGGTAAAAATACTCAAAAATTCCATTCCATTGCAGCAACCATGGCACATACATTTTGACATTTCAAAGCTGCCAGTAGTCACTGAATTTCTCCACCTCCCCCTATATTTAAACTGGGATTTTGATATTTTTCCTTGAAGAAATATGAAAGAGATTTAGAACAGAACTTGGTCTCTCTTTTTTGGCATCTGCCCATCTGTTGAACTTGCTATTTACACTCTGATGAACTAGGAGTAATAGAGTCGTACAATCAAGTTTGTACAACAGTCATATCAGGCACACTAGAGCAGTCAGCACACTAGTGTATCCTTTGCATATTTAATAAATGTGAATACCCAACTTTCAATGTGTACAAATATACAACACAACATTCGTCAGATTTTACAGCTTGTTGTCTAAGTCATTCAAACTTGAGGGATGTGCCATCATTACACTTTATCATGGCTGCCACTGTTCACAACTCCCCATAACTGTGCCATTTCCACTGTACTCAAGTGTACCATCTACTGGTAATTGTAAGTAAATTAAATAAAATGCAAAACTCAAGGACGACATAATTTGGAGAAAACATATGATGATATTTCCTAGCCAACTCTAGTTTTGTTATTTGAGTAGCATGCTACATCAACATTAATGAATATTTTAAAATATAATCTGTTCCATCCATTAAATTAAATGAGATGTTTTTTAGCATCATCAAAAAAGCTGCATTAGCCATTTCTAAGCACTTTTAAACATGTGTATATAGCATCTTAGACTACAGAATAAAGTTATCAGAACTCAAAAAGGATACTTGGTATTCAAATAGAGGTGTTTTCTATGTTCAATATTAAAGGAAACTTCAATAATTTAGGTTAAAAAAAGAAAAAAACAGAAGAAAATAATTGAGATTAAAACTGAGATTTTTTTAATTGCACAATTTGTTGTATGAGGCCAAAACCATAACCGCATAAAGACCAAGCAAAGAGAATTACAGAACCATTTCCCTGTTTCCCTTTAAAAATAAATGCAGAGGTTTTCAGTTAAATACTTGAAAACTGAATCAAAGATAATCCACCATGATAAAATAGATTTCATCCAAGAGATACAGGAATGGTTCAATGCAAGTAGATTAAATATAATCTACCATATAAATATCCTGGTGCAAATAATTATAGGCCTGGTGATTGTTGCTTCAGTCTCTGTGAGTTCTTATGAGCTTTGCTTATTTGTTTGAGATCCTGTTCTACTGATTCCTCCATCCACTTCATCTCCTCCATTTCTTTGGCTTTTTGTTCCTTGGATTTCCCTGATCTCTGAGAGGAGAGATTCCACTGGAGGCATTTAGAGCTGTGGATTCCAAGGTCATTTTTTCTGTGTAGTGTCTGACTTTGGGTCTCTATATTTGGTCTCATCTGATACAAGAAAAATCCTCTATGACGAATGCTGAATAAGGTACTGATCTATGTGTATAAGTGAATACAGTAGGAGTCATTTTAGTGTTACTTTTATATGTCCTTAGACCAGTAGCATTTGATTTTTACCCCCGTTCTCTAGGCTTTGTAGATCCTGGTTCTTGGTTACCCAAGACTTGGTGTTATGTGTTTCTTCTCATGTAGTGGGCCTTAAATCAAAGTTTTATGCCACTATTGCCATGACAATTTTGTAGGCAGAAAAACATTGTAGATCAAAGGTTTTATAGTTGGTATGGTGTTTATGTTTCTTTTTTTCTCTTCTTTCTCCTCTCTCTCTCTCTCTCTCTCTCTCTCTCTCTCTCTCTCTCTCTCCTCTTCTCTCCCTCTCTCTCTCTTTCTGTCTTTTTGGAAGACTACAGAATATCTTCCTATATCAAAGGCAAACCAGAGTGAAGCTTCTTTATAGGCATCAGCTCAACTTCTCCATGTTCAATTAGTTGTGTGAGTACTGTCTTCAGCAACGGGACTGTGCTGTCTCTCAGCAAACTGCCAGCAACCTATTGCATTAAAGCCAAGGTATTTGTAAAGCAATGTAAATGTATGTTCTTTTAAAGACTTAATAACTTTTTAATATAAGCCTTCCCCCCCCCCAAAAAAAAATATCATAAATAAACCAATAGACAGATCTATCAGTAAGGCTATGCAATAAAAAAAAAATAGGCTTTCATAGTTAGGAATGTTGGTAATTGTCATGATTTATCTCCATGCTCTAGAGGATGCAGTTACAGAAATTTTCTGTTAGACTTTCTTTATATATAAAACAGGAAACAATGCTGCAGATACTTACTAAATTTTATAATTTAATATGTAAATTTTTTTAGATTTTGAATATATAGTTATTTATACAAGTAATTGTAAACTTTATAATAGATGTCCATGTGCCCACTAATGTGTTTAATTTTATAATGTCGTTGATTTTAATAATCCTTTGTATCCAAGATTTATCAAAAGATCAACTTTCATTTTATAAGTTCACTCAAAGAAAGATAATTTTTCCTGCTTATTTTCAATTTTATTTATTTCATAAAATCTAATATTGAAAGGTCTTGCCAAACTAAAAATTATCATACATGTCACGAAAAAAAATTTATATAATTATGTGAAATATTTTACATATAATTTAATCACTCTGTTTAGAAAAAAAGAGATTTGTTAACATAAAATGTATCAAATACAAGGTTCCCTGGCTTCTGTCCATTGGTAGCGTGGAAGTATCTGTATTTGACTCTTTCAGCTGCTTGTTGAGACTCTCAAAGCCAGCCATGCTAGGCCCCTGTCTGTAAGAACATCATAGCATCAGTAATAATGTCAGGCCTTGGACCTTCCTTTTGAGATGGATCCCAATGTGAGCTTGTCACTGAACCTGCTTTCCCTCAGTCTCTTCTCCATTTATGTCCTTACAGTTCTTTTAGACCAGAACAATTCTAGGTCAGAGTTTTTGACTGTGGGATGCCAAGTCCACTTGATGCCCTGTCTTTCTACTGGAGATATACTCTACAAATCTCCTTTCGCCACAGTGGGGCAGTACATCTAAGATCCCTTCCTTTGAGTTCTGAATGTGTCTCACCTCTCAAGTCATTGGTACATTCTAGAGGGTCCCCTCAACCTCCTGAGGTTGCCTGTTTCCACTCTTTCTGCTGGCTCTCAGGGCTTCACTCCTGTTTCTCCACTCCCAAGACATGATCATGTTCCCCTTTTCCCTTCGCTGTCCCTTTTCCTACCCAGATCCAGCCCTCTCTCTCCCTGCCCCACCCCATGGTTGCTTTCTTCTCTCTCCAAAGTGAGATTGAGGCATCCTCACATGGGTCTTTCTGCTTGTTAACCTTCTTCAGTTCTGTGAATTATATCCTGTGCTTTTTTGGCTAGTATTCAAATGTTATTCAGTACACAACATGAATGTCTTTTAGGATCTGAATTACCTTCCAAAAGATGCTATTTTCTAGTTCCATCCATTTGCCTGCAAAAGTCATGATGTCCTCATTCTTAATAGCTGAGTAGTATTCCATTGTGTAAATAAACAACATTTTCTGTATTCATTCTTCCATTATGGGACATCTGAGTTGTTAGCTTCTTTTTTTTTTATTACAAATAAGACCACTATAAACATAGTGGAACATGTACCCCCATGGCATGGTGGGCATCTTTTGGGTGTAAGACCATATCTGGGTCTTTATGTAGATCTATTTCCAATGTTCTAAGAAACCTCCAGATCGATTTCCAAAGTGGTTATGCCAGTTTGCAATCCCACCAGCAATGGAGGAATGTTTCTCCACATTCTTGCTAACATGTGCTGTCACCTGAGGTTTTTATCTTAGCCATTCTGATTGGTGTAAGGCAGAATCTCAGGGTTGTTTTGATTTGCATTTCTCTAATCACTAAGGACTTTGAACATTTCTTTAATCTGGGCCACTTGAGATTCCTCTGTTGTGAATTCAAAGCTGGAAGAAGCTGAGGAGGAGGGTGACCCCATAGGAAGACCAGCAGTCTTAATTAACCTAGACCCCTGAGATTTCTCAGACACTGATCCACCAACCAGGAATCATACACTAGCTGATATGAGGCCCTGACACATATACAGCAGAGGATTGGCTCGTCTGGCCTCAGTGATAGAAGGAGCACCTAACCCTTGAAAGACATGAGGTCCCAGGGAGTAGAGATGTCTGGTTGGGTAGGGTCGGGGATGGGGTTATCCTCTTGGAGACAGGGGAGGAGGAATGGAATGAGGAACACTTGGAGAGTGGACCTGGAGGGGGATAAGACTGAATTATAAGAAAGATATAATAATCTAAACCAAGGAAAAATTATGAAAAATAAAAAATCATTCTGATGAAAATCTAAATCAACTCTTGTTAGCCAGTTCTATATTGACAAAATAGATAAAATAATAAAATAAAATTAATAAAATATTAAGATTAAAGAGGAGTAAAGTAATATATTCCCAAACAATATGCTTCTTATAATAAATAAAATGGTAGTGAAACCCAAAGTAAAAATTTGGAAGGAGAAAAGTTCCTAGTCTACACTCAAAAAAACTAATGAATTTGTTTTTTACTTCCTTTTAGTATTTTTGACCAGATTAAGCATTTATATTAATCAAACAATAAATAAAAAAACAATAAAAAATAAAATAAATATAAAATACAATGCATCTTTCCTGGGAAATATTTGTCATACCTAAGGAAACATTAAGGAAACATTTGTTTTGTGAAGCTGTTTTTTTTTTTTTTTTTCAAACAGCTCTTTTGCTGTCTGTCCATTGTATCTCTTTAAAATGGTGGTGGATTTTCATCTCAGAAAAGCACAAAAATCTGACTTCATCACACTCATAGTCATCCACAGGTTACCTTGATCTCCTCCATTTGCAAGTCACTAGTCAGAGCTCATGTTGGCTGAATTTGAGGACTATCTGATGCCAATCACTTTGGGAAAGTATCTTCAAATCACTCTGCTATCATTTCTGGATGTTCCTATGTACCTGTTATACTGAAGCCATTACTCTGTCTGTCACGGGACCTGGCCTGGAGCCTATCCTGTGGGGCTCTAGAAATTTCTTCATACTGCTATCATATGCTCTCTCAGTCTCAAAACATCCACAAAACTTTTTTTTAGAAGGAGTCTTGCTTCATTTGAAATTACTCCTATAGAATATATAAAACTTCTTTAAGGAAGGTGATAATTGTAATGCAATCTTCCTGTGGAGATAAAAGTCTGTACGGGAACACACCCTATCTTGAAAGAACACTATACTAAGATTACCAGCTGAGTAGTGGCACACAATGCCGATTTTCTCATATATTTCTTGCTGCTCTATTTTCCTTAAGTCTTCACAACTATTTCTAAATTGAGCAGTCTATACATGAACACTGAAGGGACTGAATAGAACAGTAAGGAGTATGGACACAGACAGAAAAAGTAGGAGACAGAAGTTTAACACAATTCCTCAAAAATCACTATCCTCAGACCTGTGTTTATTGTTAGAAAATATAGTTTCATGATTTTGGTTCACTTCAGGCTATTAAACATGATTAATACATATAATAAATGACTAATAACTTCTTATCCTCTGTTTGATTTGACATCTGGTGGAGCTCTCATGATAGACAGAATTTTCAGTTAGCCTCATAATATTTTGTATTATATCATTGCAATTATATTATTCTTCTTTAAAATAAAGTTTGTTAGTTTCTCAATAATGGCAAAATAATGCAGGAACAATAATGTTGTATGAAGTGCGTTGGATTGCATTGTCTAAGTTTTTATAGCTTTGGGTATTTTTTACCCATTTAAATAAATGATATGGAAATTTCCTTAGACAACAACAGTGTTATATCAGTCAGCGTCTTGGCCGTGAGCAGACAACATACAGATTAGTAATTTGAGAAACTATTTACAGAGCCATAAACAGGGTTCAGGGCAAAGAACAAATGAGTGCACTAAAGTGCAGACCTAGCAACAGCTGGAAATTGATTTCACTTTAAAGCTCAAGCAGCAAGGAGATAGAACAATTACTGAAGCCAAAACGGTAGCACACTGAGTCACTGACCTAGTAAGAATTTTGGCCTTAGGAATAGAAAGACGATGTTCAAATGTGAATCTACAGGGAGACAGCTCAGGCACACAGACAGTGACCTTAGCCTCCTCCTGCTCACTTGATCCACTACATAGTTTTCCATTAGTTAAACACAAAGAGACAAAAGTATCTACTGTAATCATTAAAAGCCAAGTTGCCAGGATAGAGATCAGAGTGAAGAAGAGAGGACTGACTGAACAGGGAAACAGAAAATATCTCCAACAACCAGCTTATTGTCAACAAAAATGCAAAGATGGGAACAGGAAGCTGCCTCAGGAGAAGTCTTACAACAGTATCATAAGTCACATATAGCTTCATGGTTAAATATGAATTGTTTTTCTTTAGTCTTTTGGCATTTAAATTGTTCTTACCCTCATGTTTATGAGGTTATTTCTAATTAATTAATTTTTAAAGTTTTAATTAGTCTATTGTTGTTTGTGTGTACAACATGTGTGTAAATGGATGTGCCACTTCATATATGGGGAAGTCACAGAGAATGTGTAGAAGTGAGCTTTCTCTTTCCACCATGTGAATTCCAGGAGTCACCCTCAGTAATCAGTACTATTATGAGAACTTTTAGGCACTGAACCATCTCTCCTGTCCTCAAATTAATTGTTAGCTGATATCTATTATTCCTTAATTAATACCTTATTTTTGAAACAATTTTAATTCTTCAAAGAATTCTTTAACTTGTTTTTGTTGGTCTGATGTTCTTAAATTTTATAATCAGTAGGTTATAAATTTTTCACCCAAATCCTTAGCACTAGCTCCTTACAAGATTTTAAAGTCTTACCATGAGATCCAGAATAGGATATAGACTTAATAAGATAAATACCATAAAATATGATTGAGAGCCAGTTTATGTTAAAAGACACTTTGTATTTTTTCACATCAATTGAAGATGGTTTGGTAATTGCCTTTTTGATTTCATATTCTAACTTACGAATGACAAGATGCATTATCTCTTCAGAGTAAAAGGACGGGCAAATTGCTCCGAAGTATATTGTACCAAATGTTTTGAGAAGAAATTATGTTATAAAAACTTCATTGATTTTCTTTTTGTTCACTACTTATTTAAATTTGATTATAGACAGTAGAGAAGCTAGAAGAGACACATCACACAGGAATGTGTTTTATACACTTGTGCACTTTTTACAATGGGACATGAAAGCATTATGCACTTATAAAACAAAAGCAAAAATTTCTTAACTTCCGTGTGTAAATAGCTAAAGTGAGAATCACGTCAACTGTAAATGAAGTTGGGGGGGAAAGTGGTGTCTCCAAATTGGTACGAAGTAAGATTCTCTCTACTGAAACAATGTTGGTCAGAAGCAAGACAGCTAGAGCCCAGGAAAATGACATTTCAGAAACTACCTCTTGATGTTATGGCTGCTATTTCTATTTAAACACTGGAGAATGTCCTGCCTTTCACACAGCAACCACAGGACATGAGAGATGTGCTTATTGTACTGTCCTTGCCTGTTATCCAAATGTGTAATGGATGCTGCCCCCTTCATAGTGGGTATCCTACTTATTCTTTACATTATCCACCATATATATAAAAAATGGATTTTACTGTCAGGAGCAAGTTGTTATGTGTAGGCTCACTGTGCCAGAAATATTGGTTAAATAAACATAGATGACCTTCCAAACCCCTTGGCTCTGCTTCTACAAATTCAACCAAGCACAGATAAAAATGGTTTTAAAAAAATAGTCACTGTGCTGAGCATAAGTTATCACTTTCTTGTTATTGCCTATACAATTAAGTGCAAGAACCTTTTCACACAGCATTTCAATTGAATTCAGTATCATAAGCATATAACACAGTTTGCAAAATAAGTATGTAGCTGTGAGGATTGTACAAATATGGTTCCATTTCATGTAAGACACCAGTGTGTCTGTGGATTGTGGCATCAGAACATAGTCTGGTAGATATCAGGGGATGACTCAAGTCAGAACATCTGCAAGAAGCATATGTAGTGGACCAGCATAATAATGTTTCACATTGCAAAATCTTGACTATCAAAGAGGAAAGTGCACTGTAGCTGCAATTACCAGAGATCTTTTAAAATAAACAGACAAATGTTTCAAATGTATTTTTATATATTAATTTGATATCTAAACAGATTTGCTAAATATTTTATGATATACTTATATATATATATTGTATAATGATATATAAGATGAATGTGTTTATATGTGCATACATTAAAAATATTAATTATTCAATTTATTTAAATGATTATGGGTCTAGTATTCGGATTTTATGTTATGCAGTAATAATGTGAAATAGAGACATTAAATAACCTTAGAGTATATTTATATATAATGATTTATATTTTTATTTCTTAAAAATAGGAACGTAGCCAACAAAGCTAAATATTGGAATAGATTCATTTTGTTTATGTTGTTGCTCTTTTCCTTCAGGATTTGTCATGGAACAACTTACAAAGATCTGATTCATACTAAACAATTATATTTAATATATACTTTATGATTTTATCTAATTCTCAAAAATATAAAGTAAATCAAAGTGAGTATTAAACTGTTACATCATATAACAACTTAGTACATATGTGGTATGGAAAAACTTTTATTGCTATAATTTTATAATATAAAATTTGTATGTCAGAGATGCTGACAGTGACCTCCATAGAAAAATATGTTTTCATATTGGTCAGAAAATATAGTGTAAAATCTATGTATTGTTAATAAGCAAGTATGGAGACAGGGTACCAAAGGGGATTTTTGGACTTATCAGATTTTATTATTTATACAAGACAAAACATTGCTTTCTATACTATATAGAGAAGAGCAGGGTGAGCATGTTAGATCCAGACAGAAAACATAGGATATTAAAATAACATGATAGCGATATGATACAATAAACAAAAATATCCCATATCAGATGAAAACTAAAATATCCAACTTGGAAATAGGCTTGGTGGAACATATCTATAATCTTATAACTTACAGGGTAGAGAAAGGAAGAGAATTAGCTCAAGTTGAGCCTGGCTATGCAGTGACTTAGGGTCCAGAATTACTGTATAATGAGTTCAAAGGCAACCTGAACTAGTTAGTGAGATTCGTTCTCAAGATAACAAAACAAAATTTCCTTTTGATAATACATAGAAATACAGGCTAGATGATGGTGATGCACACCTTTAATTCCAGCTGTTAGGAGACTCAGCCGAGTCTACAGAGACTGTTATAGAACAGTCAGGGATACACAGAAGTACCCTGTCTTACCCCCCCAAACAAACAAACAAACAAAAAAATGCTACTTTCAATGCCTAAGCTGCAGTTTTTATTGAAGTACAAATGTGGTGAAGAAAACATTTCAACCTCTTTATGAGTAGGTGTTAGTATTTGACATTTCTTTGTCATCTTACATTTTCTGTTCAAGAAGCATACTATATTTTTTTCAGATTCAAAGACAGATGTGTGAGTGTTTTCACATCATATTATCCCAATATTCAGCATTTTGTAGCAATTAAATGAATTGGTGAATTTATAATGATTAAAGAAAACTACAAGGATTATTTTTGTTGTTGTTGTTTTTCAAGATGGGGTTTCTCTGTGTAGCCCTGGCTGTCCTGGAACTCACCTTGTAGACCAGGCTGGCCTCAAACTCAGAAATCCGCCTGCCTCTGCCTCCCAAGTGCTAGAATTAAAGGCATGCACCACCACTGCCCGGCTTAAGGACATTTTTCTATATTAATATAATCTACAAAGATATATAATGTGACAACTGCATAGATCTCAATTTGTATTCGAATTCATTCAACAATGTATTATCTATTCTTTAGTGAACATGGAGAGCTTATGCTACAGTAATGAATGCAAGTGCAAACAATGGATGAGATATCAGTCTGCTTTAATTAATAGAAAGTTCCTTTCACAATAGTTACCTTCCATTATAGTCATTTGGGAATGTAAAACAAATCACATAAGTAGATATAGGCACACAATTCCTAGTATCAGTCATTAGTGAGACTGTAATCTTTACAGTTTGACATGTCTATACTGTTACAGATATAACATTTTAAGGACTTGACTCCAACTACAGTTACAATGGTATTGCCTAGACACACAATCAATACAATGACAACTAGGCTATGTATAGCCATCGTTTCTAGCATGGGCACCTACAAGTACATTTTTAGTTCATGTAACATTTGTAGTTATCTGCTGTCCCATAATCAGGATAACACTAATTTTAAGAATAGTAAAATATCATCCAGATGAAAATGGTATGGAGACTGAGATGAAAAACTATTCATGCAAGTCTTTAGAGAGCAAACTTTTAGGCAAAACAGCGAGGTTAAGTATAAAAGAAGAGTGGACATGAAAAGGTATGTTTTGATGAAAAAAAATATGAAAAGATCTGTGGAGCCATTGCTTTCTGTCACCTATTCTCTACTCAAATGTGAAAATATTGTGGGGAATATTCACCTAACCATCACATCTACCTTTCTACTGCGTACAAGAAGGCTACACCCAATAGAAACCATTTATTAGAATACAGATAGAAATATTTCTAGTAAAGAAGTGGACCAAATAGTACAGGTTTTAGAATCATTCTCCTGAACCTCTTCCTTCCTTCCTCCTTCCCTCCCTCTCTCCCTCCCTCCCTCCCTTCCTCCCTCCCTTCCTCCCTCCTCTCCTCTCTCCCTTCCTATTTACCTTCCACTCTCCTTCCTTTCTTTCTTCTTTTTTCCATTTTTCTTCCATACAATACACCCCAAATATTTTTCCTCTCTCTTTTCTTCCTAGTCTCTCTCCATCCATCCACTCCATCTCTGTTTCTCTTCAGAAACAGACAGGCTTCTCATGCCTAACAATCAAGCATGTAACAATCAAGTTACAGTAAAGCAGACACCACTCCTCTCTGGACATGAAGACCCAGCATAAATAAAATGATCTCAGAAGCAGACAAAACTGTCAGAGACAGCCACTGCTACCACTGGTAGGAGTCCCTCCATAACACCAAGCTACACAACCATAACATAAATGCAGGGAGACTAGCTTAGACTCATGAGGATCCCTGATTTTTGGTTATCTCTGTGAGTCACTTTGTCCCCAGGTTGGTTGATACTCTACACTGTCTTGTGGTACCCTTGACTCCTCTCCCTCCTACAATCCTTTTTTTAACCACTTGCACAGTACTTACTGAGCTCTATAGGAGCTCCCCCTACTGTTTGGATGTAGGTCTCTGCATCTGTTTCCATCAGCTGCTGGGTGGAGCTTCTCTGACAACAATTATGCTAAGCTCCTGTCTACAAGCATAGCAGAATATCATCAGGAATCATTTCACTGACTGTTTTTACATTGCCACTCTTGTTTTGCTCTGTCCTGGTGCTTTGGGCTACCCAGTCTATGGTTCCTGGCATTCTAGGTAATAGCAGGGGTGAACTGCCTTTCATGGCATGGGTCTCAAGCTGGGTGAATCATTGCTTGACTATTCACATACGTTCTGTACCACCTTTATCTGAGCACATCTTGTAAACACATTTTAATTATCTGTTCTTCAATTGAGGAACATCAAGGTTGTTTCTAATTTTTGGTTATTATGAATAAAGCAATATAGTTGAGCATATATCGTTGTGGTATGACAGAGCACCCTTTGGGTATAGGCTCAGGAGTGGCATAACTTGGTCTTAAAGTAGATCTATTCTCAATTTTTGAGAAACTGCCATATTGATTTCCATAGTGGCGATATAAGTTTTCACTCCCACTAAAAATGCAGTAGTGTTCCCCTTGCAAACATGAGCTGTCACTTGTGGTTTTGACCTTAGCTATTCTGACAGTTTTAAGTTGAAACCTCAGAGTCATTGTGATTTGCTTTTCCCTAATGGCTCAGAATATTGAACATTTCTTTAAGTGCTTCTTGGTCATGTGTGACTTCTCTGCTGAGAATTTTCCATTTAAATCTGTATCCTGTTTACAGTCTATTTGGTTTATTGATGACCAGTTTCTTGAGGTGGTTTTGTTTTGTTTTGTTTTTAGTATGTTTTGAATATTAGCCCTGTATCAGATATGAAATTGGTAAAAATCTTTTCCCACTATGTAGGCTACCATTCTGAATTATTAACAGTGCCCTTTACTTTATAAAAGCTTTTTAGTTTCATGAGGTCTTATTTATTAATTGTTTATTTTAGTACCTGTTTACAAGGTTTTCTCCTGTGATAATGCAATTAAGGTTCTTCCCCACTTTCTCTTCTATGAGGTTCAGTGTACCTAATTGAATGTCAAAGTCTGATACACTTGTACTTGAATTTTGTGCAGGATGATAGATGTGAATCTGTTTACATTATTTGATATGCCAGCAATCAATTAGATCATTGTTTAAAGATGCTTTCTTTTACGTACATCTTTGTCTTTTTTTTTAATAATCAAAATCAGGTGTCTGTAGTTGAGCAAATTTATATCTGGCTCCTCAATTCAATTCCACTCACCAACCTGTCTCTTTTTATTCCAATATCATATTGTTTTTATCACTATAGTTCTGCGATAAAGCTTGAAATAGTGTAACATTCAAAATGTTTTATTGTACGGGATCATTTTAGCTATCCTGGTTTTATTAATTTTTCAATATGACATTGAGTATTGTCCTTTCAAGGTCTGTAAGGAATTGTGTTGGAATCTTGATAGGAATTTCATTTAATCTGTAAATCACATTTGGTAAGATGGCCACTTTACTAAGTTAATTCTCCTCTCAATGAGCATGGGACTTCTTTCCATTTTCTGCTATCTTCTTTAATTTCTTCCTTCAGAAACTTGAATTTTTTATCATACTTGCTTGATTAGCATTATACCAACATGTTTTGTATTATTTGTGGCTATTGTGAAATGTGGAAGGGTATTGTCTCCCTGATAGCTTTCTTAGCCCCATTAATCATTTGTATATAGGGGGACTATAGTTTTGCTTGTTTGGTTGGTTTTGGTTTTTCTTTCTTTTTTTTTTTTTTTTTGGTTTTTGTTTTTGTTTTGCTTGTGTTTTTCTTTTATCTTTTTTGTTGCTTTTGGGTTTTTTGTTATTTTCTGCTGGGTTTTTGTTGTTGTTGTTGTTATTGTTGTTGTTAATATTATGTGCAGCCACTTCTCTGAAGGTTTTAATCAGCTCATAAAGTCAGCAATGTTCACTCCATTTGTATTTGGGGGAACAATTTGAGGATTATTGGTATTAGCTCCTCTTTGAAAGTTTGGTAAAATTCTACACTAAAATTATCTCTCCCTGGGATTATTTTGGTTGGGAGACTTTTGTTGTCTTCTTCTATTTTCATAGGGGTTATAGATTTATTTATATTTTTATCTGATCTTAATTTAACTTTAGTAAGTGGAATCTACAGAGAAAATTTTTCCATTTCTTTTAGATACTTTAAAGCACATTTAGTTTACGGATACAAAGAAATGAAACCAAACAAGTAGGGAAAATGTAAAATCCCACAATATGCATTTCCTGGGAACATCTTCATTCACAATTTCTGCTACCTTCACTGTTAAACATAGAAGACAGTCACTTTACATCTGAAATTGAGGTAAATAAGCAACCAATAGCTATGATATGCTTTACAGTGAGATTTTATAAAGGTCTGATAATTTTCCCTTAAAGTTTAACTAATTAATTAATTAAGCAATTAAGTAATTTGACATGTAGCAGCATAAGAAAATAAGGATCTATTTTGACTTTGTGGTCTGAGAGTACATTTCATCACAATGTTGTGCCTTGTTTATGAGTCCCAAAAGATCACCAAGGAGTTGATTTCGATGCAAACCACTCAGTTCTCTTTCTTTCATCCCCAAGCTTGTGTCACACCACTGTCTGTCTCTGACACAGCAGAGTAGGAGGATGAAGCACTGAGCTCTCAGCTGGACACGGTTTTAGAGGAAATGGTAAGCAAGTGAGGGGTCTTCTAGCCTGGCACATCTGACTAGGGGTTTATTACAGAATTTTTGTTGCTCTTTAATATAATTGGCTAGTGCAGAAAGCCAAACCATAAACCTAACTTCTGTTTTCCTCTTGATTGGTAGTTGTTAAGAAGTAGTCAGGGACAGGCTTGTAACCTGGAGGTGCAGATTTGTTTGGGAGTAATCAGGAAACTAGTGCTAGGGGATGGCTTGTTAGGTAACTCAAGTTCAGCCTTAGATCAGGTTCTCTGAGATGGAGTCTGAACCCAAAATCTGGTCTCTCATTAGAAACAAAGATAAGGTAGCAAGTCTCAGAGTTACCATCTCACATGTGGCTGCAGGCAAATAGAAGTCAGAAATAAATGGTGGTGCTTTGCTCACTTTCTCCATTTTATTTGTTTGGGCCACCTGACTCATGGAGAGTTCTTGCACATGTTAAGGGTTGTTCTTTCCTGCTTAGTTAACTTTACTAGAATCACACTCAGAGACATACCATTTGCTGTTACCTAGGTGATTTTAAATCACTTAAAGTTGACCATCAAGATTAAGTTCAACAAGGACATCCTTGTCAAGTTGACACCCAAACATTATTTTAAAACAGTAATATTCCATTCCATTCCTGCAGCAGCTCATGGCTATCTCATAATGCAAATCACACTAAGTCCACCTCCCAGATTTCCCTACTCTTATGCTTTCAAAGATTATTCAAAAGCCCAAAGTCCCTTCAGGACTCAAAACTATCTCCTAATTGTTAGAATCTATAAATTCTAGAAACAAGTTGCACATTTGTAATATAGCATGAAAGAGAATAAGTACTCTCATTTAAAAAGGAAGAAGAGGAGAAAGAAGAATGAGAGACTGAACCAAACCAAGACATAAACTCATAGAGACAATACAAAATCATGCATATGTATGTCAGCTATTTGGGCTTGTTGTAACACCTAGTCCCTTAGTTTTTCAGGACTCATGTCCATCTGATTCTAGCACATAGCTCCTCCTCTTGTTTTCCTGAGCCAGTTTATTCCATGACTGTGGCTTCTTTGTTAGTTTTCTAATGGACATTTTCTCTACCCTTGGGTCTCCTATCCAACTTAGGCTTTACCATATAGTTTAATAGAATCTCCTCTCATGGTTCCTTTCAAGGAACCTAACCATGACATGTATTGCTTAGCCTCAGCAATCAGGTATACATCCTCATAACTCATGCATTTCATATGTCTGCAGAATCAACATCATGTACATCCCGATGCCAAATTCTGCTGTGCAGCCTAGATAGAATGTGGATTCCTCTTACCACACTTATAGTAGTCTGTGTGCACCACAACATATCAACTATTTTAAGTTTTTATCACTGTGACAAAATTCTTAACAAAAGTAATTAATTTACGCAAGGTAAGTTTTTGTGTTCACTGTTTGAGTAGGAAGAGTTGTTCCCGGGAGTGTCTCTTTGTTATGAAAGAAGTAGTAAGAAGGAAATGGGTACTTACATCCCCATCAGGATGCAGAGAGATGAGCTTTGGTGATCATCTGGCTTTTTTTTTTTTTTTTTTTGACTATTTTTTATTAATCCAGCATCCACATCTAGGAGACGCACCATCTACATTCAGGGCAGACCTTCTTTCCACAATTAAAACTGCCAACACATATACAAATATTCCCAGAGTTTCATCACTAAAATGATTCTAATTCTAGTTAATCAAGTTGACAGCCAAGATCAACTACTACATATGACAAGGATTCAAGAATATTCAAACAAATGACTAAGTCAAGGTTGCTTCTGCCCTAAGGAGGAAAGTCATAAAAAATGTCAGAAGAGGTACCTCAAAGCACTTACTTTTGTTGTCATTTAGCCAAAAGTGAGTCAGTATTTGAAACCTCTACTTTACTCTAGTTGTGTCTTCATCATTTGTTTCCATATGTTATTTAAGTCTGAGTCTGTGCCTGTCTGAATGATATCATATTTGTCTTTCCAATTGTCTTTGACTATCTGAATGTTCCTAGGAAATGGTGGTGTTTTTCCTTTCATTGAGCAGCACAGAGAGAATCACACAGAGAAGCCATGAGGGTTAATTTACAAAGTCTTTAACGGGATTTTACAAGGGATAAAGTCCAACTGATCCTACTTGACCCACATAGCCAACAGTGCTACCAACAGACTCTATCAAACAATATTTTAGCTCCAATTTTGATACTTATGGTGAATATTCATTTTACAAGTTTGTTTTGGGTATTTAATTTGTTGTTTTTCACAAATGGTTACCATAACAGAGACAGAAACACACATGTATTGCTCTTATGTCATGAACATAAAAGAGTAGATAATTAAAAATTAAGATTAAACCTCTCCATTAGTCTAGGTTGGAAATGTTTATTATATGGAAAATCCAAGGCAAGTAAGGTTGTTTGGCTGTTACACATTTATTCTGAAGCAGATTTGAAAAACAGGCTGGGTACAGAGTAGAAGAAAGTCTTGGGTATCCACATATCCACTTTGGGTTTGTGGTCCAGTAAAACTTACTACATTGCCACAGTAGGTAAAATAGGTATATATAGTTCATCTTGGTTTAAATGGTTTATATTAAACAGTTTTTGCATTCAGGTTATTAATGTATTTATAGTGTAGATGTACATTTGAGACGCACTCATTTGTGTAGTCACAGGAAAACCACAGGAGCTGATCTCTGTTCTCCAGTATGTGAATCCTGATGATTGAACTCAGTGTCAAGTTTGTGAGCAACTACCTTAAAAGCCCAAACATCTTCTCACTCTACTAATAAAATTTTAACAGTTAATAAAGTGAAATAATGGTAATGTAGTAAAATAATAATCTAGACTTCAGTTTTTATTTATAAGTATTTTGCTAAAAATAATCTGTATTATAGTTTACTTAAACTTTAAAATTTTTCACTGAAATTTTAAAAGGAGTAAACATATATGAAGAGGGGACTTAAGAAATTATTCACTGTTATGTAGCATGTTTATGTTTATCACCTCATTAAAAATTATAGACATATCTTTTGTGTTTTGCTACAGTATTTATAGAGGGGATGAGTATAATAGGAAATTAACCTTTTAACTTGTAAAACAAGGGATTTGATGCAATCTATGGAAGAATTACTAGATATTTGCTGTAGTCATGATATGTAATTTGAAAACTATGGGTTTTCTTTTTCTTTCTTTTACCATTAAAAAAAAAGTGTGATGTTTTTAGATATGGTCTCACTGTTTAGCCCAGCCTGGCCATAAACCTGTGACCATCCTTCTGCTCATGTTCTATAATTATTGGTGGCCTCCACCATTCTAACTTTCTGCTTTTCTTTAGAGAAAAAATAAACTAAAACTATCAGTATCTAATTTATTTACACAACCAGAGAAATAATTAGGAAAAACTTTTCATGTTGACGTAATGAATGATTGAAATAATTGTAAAATATAAGAATCAGAATTCTCTCCATGCTTTGGAATTAAACCTTTGCTTTAGGCAAAATATGGAGCAGATAACATAATTCATGTAATGTGCTCTGGATAGAGAGAAGAATGTCCCGACTTCACCTTGAGAATTGGGCTTTACTCAAATGAAAGGCACAAACTTTTGTTATTTGTATTGCATTTGGTTATATAAAGTTTATCATCCATGTTTAAGATTTAAATCATTCCATAGTTTTGACAAATAAATCAGCATTTCAACAATGTAAGATGGTTAACAAAACATTAACTCCAATCACTGAAATCTCTGACTTCTAATTAAATTTGTGCCAATTCTCTTGTAGAGGCAAATGATGTAATAACAAAATGGTTTATTTTTTGTACGCTTTTTATTTTTAATATTTTAAATGGTTTCTATACATTCAATACTGTTTTTTTCATATAGAAAAACATTTGCATTAGGACAGCCCACAATATTTTTCCTTTTTCATATATCCATATTTGGTTTTAAAATCAATTTCAATTTAAAAAGTAAAATCAACATATTAACTGTAAATACTGGATTGTATATTAGGGGCACAACACAATTTTTTTCATTTATAATATTATCTCTTCCAGTTAAATATACATATAAGTAAAATAAGGTTCCATATTTACAGTAATGCTTCTTCTCTATAACATTAGCTAAAATATGTATACCAAAGCATATATAAGATTATATTTTCCAATCTAATTCATGTGCCAATGAGTAGTTAGGTCAGCTAATTTTTTTCATGTGATATTAATTTGGCTTTTATGAAGGCAACTCCATATCACACTTTCTTTGGGACATATTCACTTAGTTGCTTATCGTATCAAAGATGCACAAATGAAAGGCCAGAGATAATTAAACACAAAGTACACACATGCATAATAAACCATATGGAACATGAGTCAGAAATGCACAATTAAGCTCAACTGTATAGTTTCAGTAAAAATGAATGACACTTATTTTGGCAAGAGAATTATTTGGACTGATACTTTTCCTGAAAAGAGAAATTTTTTTCTCTTTATTACTAATTGTGATTTGATGAGTCCTAATCTTATGCAATTTTCTGGTAAATACAGTTTTGGAACTGTGAAATACATGTTGATTGAAGAACCTTGTATGTAGATCCAAGTTAAATTTTAGCTTAAGAATGAAACTCAGTGATGGGGCACTGCAGGTATGCACATGGCCCAGGAGTATTGAATAATTAAATACATGGATTAATTATTATCCAAATGAAAAAAATATCTTACTCTTCAAACAAAGTTCTACACTTATACAAACTTCTTTTGTTAAAAGATTTTGGTAATGTGTGTGTGTGTGTGTGTGTGTGTGTGTGTGTGTGTGTGTGTGTTTGATTTGTGTATATATGTTTATAGTTTTGATAGTATAGTTTCCTGAGAGGCTCTGCCAGAGTCTGACCAATACAGATACAGATGCTTGCAGCCAACCATTGGACTGAACATTGAGACCCCATTGGAGGATTTAGAGGGAGAACTGAAGGAGCTGCAGGGGTTTGCAATCCCATAGGAAGAATAATACCAACCAACCAGACTCCACAGAGCTTCCAGAGACTACCACAAACCAAAGAGCACACATGGAGGGACCCATGGATCCAGCTACATATGTAGCAGAGGATGGCCTTATCTGGCATCAAAGGGATAAGAGTGCTTTAGTCCTGTGGAGGCTTTATGCCCCAGTGTAGGGGAATGCTAGGGCGGGCCATGAGGCAGAAGTGGGTGGGTTGTTGGGGAAGCACCCTCATAGAAGTAGTAGGGAGTGGGGATGGGATAGAGGGGTTACAGAGGGGAAACTGGGAAGGCAACTATGAAATGTAAATAAATAAAATAACCAATTAAAAAAGAAAAACTCTGTGTGTGTGTGTGTGTGTGTGTGTGTGTGTGTGTGTGTGTGTGTGTGTGTATGTGTGTATGTGTTTGTGGGATTACGTGTGCTTGTGTCCATACATGTTCACATGTGTCTTTTCGTGTACTCATTTGCATCTGGGGATGTCACAGGTCATCTTTAGGTGTGTTTCACTGTCATTTTGTACCATATGTTTTGAGCCTGAGCACAGAGCTTAGGGCGTCTGCCATCTTCTCTTCTATCGCCAGCTTTGGGATTATAGACATGTTCT
>JANHMN010000012.1:70898634-70922935 GCA_030674055.1 Rhabdomys pumilio | reverse complement strand
ACACACACACACACACACACACACACACACACACACACACACACACACACAGAGTTTTTCTTTTTTAATTGGTTATTTTATTTATTTACATTTCATATGTTGCCTTCCCAGTTTCCCCTCTGTAACCCCTCTATCCCATCCCCACTCCCTACTGCTTCTATGAGGGTGCTTCCCCAACAACCCACCCACTTCTGCCTCATGGCCCGCCCTAGCATTCCCCTACGCTGGGGCATAAAGCCTCCACAGGACTAAAGCACTCTTATCCCTTTGATGCCAGATAAGGCCATCCTCTGCTACATATGTAGCTGGATCCATGGGTCCCTCCATGTGTGCTCTTTGGTTTGTGGTAGTCTCTGGAAGCTCTGTGGAGTCTGGTTGGTTGGTTGGAAATAAAATCTGACACTGTAGGAGTTCAATGCCCATAGAAATTAGAAGAATATGCCACATACCCTGGAAGTGGATTGATGGATGAGGGTAAGTTACTATGTAGCTGCTGAGAGCCAGATCCAGTTCTTCTGCATAAGTAACAAGTGATCTCATCTGTCAAGTCATTTCTCTAACCCCTTCTGCCTAAGTCATTTTAAACAAAAAATTACTAAGTTGATGGCGACTAAGTTGTTCATTTTAACACAGAGGAAATAGTCATCTTATGTAGAAGACAAACTGTAGCCACCTTAATTCTAGTCACTTACAGATTCTCAGATATCATTCTTACCAGATCAATTTCTCCTTTTTTTCTCCCC
Source organism: Rhabdomys pumilio (assembly GCA_030674055.1). NCBI lineage: Eukaryota > Metazoa > Chordata > Mammalia > Rodentia > Muridae > Rhabdomys > Rhabdomys pumilio. The sequence goes on along the minus strand of JANHMN010000012.1, from coordinate 70,922,192 downwards.
ATTATTATACATACATGACAATGAGGAGACTTAATTTGAGTGTACTTTCTCCCCATGCTTCTCTTATGCTCTGTTACCTAACCACATAAATAGACTCAATACATATTTTTCTCAGACTGAATTTAACTATATCAGCAGGAACCACAGAGATAGCTCACATGTTTTAAAAAATGTATTCTGTAGTTTCAGAGAAGCAAACTTCATTCCTTAGCACCCACATTAGGTAGCTCATAATTGCCTGTAACTCTAGTTCTGAATGCTTCAATACAGTCTCCTGGTATCCAGAAGAACATGGAAAAAAAATGACCCATATAAGTTTCTGACTAATTTGATGGACGTCTTAGAATGGAGTATGAATATCCCAAGAAGGGACAAAAAAGAATTTCTCCTAGAAAGGACAAGGAAAAGGCATAGTTGTGGAGCATATACATTTGCTTCCCAAAAGAAAGGTAGTGTGTTACGTGGAAAATAGATTAGAGATCAAAAGAGAAACCAAGGCTTATGTCAGGAAGATTTAGGCTTGGGCATGGTTGAGACAAGTTTGGAGTTTAAGTGTGTAGGCAGTGTGAAACATTTGAGCTAATTGTTGAAACTGAATGTTACACAAACTCATTATATGTAACAAGAGTAATTTAAATATAAATTGGACAATGAATGAGTTCTAGAATGAAAGTCATTATTTTAATTTTATCAAATATTTTGAGTACGATACCAACATAGGTGGGCATGGTTAACCCAGAAACACATTTCTCTTGGACAGCTTTGGAAAATTACAGATGAACACTGAAATTATTTTTTGTGTAAATTTAAATTTGTAACGTATTATCTTAAATTCTCCCTTTTATGTTTACTGATGTTTACTCATAGGATTATTCTTTTATGTAACAAATGTTTTTAACTCATGAGACTTAAGCAGATTGTTAATTTCTCCAGAATAAACTGAAAAGAACACAGCCTTAAGTGAGCTTGCAGCTAATGCTTTCTTTATTCCTTGTTGCTAGGCTCCATAATTCACTTTCTAAGTTGAGCTTAATGAAAATGAATTTCTCTATTATGTTCCATTCTCACAATACATGATTGGAATGTCTTTGAATCACAACAACTAAATTAAGAAAAAAAACTAATAAGAAATACAAATGCAATGTTACTTTGGAAAGGAATCATGGCATAGCTACTGTAATTTATTCAACAATGAAACATGGAAATTGCTTGGAAATTGTATCTTTTGGCATAACTTTCTACATCCTTTCCTTGAAAATTAAATCATTTCACTTCTACATCCAAAGTACTACGTAGGAGAAATAATTCCTAAAACCAGACAGGAGAGACTCCTTATTCTCATTGCCTGTAAAGTTTTCTAAGATGAGGGGGAAGTGAATTTAAATTGTAAGATGAAATTTCAGGCAATGTATCACTTCTCACAAATCAGTATGTGAAAAATTTATGTGAAACGTATTGAAATTCATATTTACCCTTAACCTTGCATTAAAATATGAGCCTGAAAACCATTCACTGGATTTCACTTTATCTTCCCATTCAGATGAGATATATTAGCTGGAAAGAAAAGTCACCTATGGATTCACACACATAGGTCTCAATCTGCAAGCACTCTGTAGTTCTATATCAAGAAAACTATCTGTTAATTTTCTGACAAAAGTAACTCAAGTAAATTCAAAGTAGCAATAAAATTTTAGCTAAACTGCTTCAAGAACTCATTGTTATTAAAGACAAATAGTAACAAAATTCTCTCTAACTAAAGACTTATCAAATGTCAATAAACAATGAGAGAAACTCATTCAGAGTGCTCCCCACTGACTTGTCACTGATATGATTTATAGAAAGCTCTTGTAGAGTTAAACCCAGAAGAATAGATGAAATCTTAACTCTCAGGATGTTGAAGCAGAAGATAATCATGACCTTAAGGCCACCCAGTACCACTAAATACTTTCTTAGGACAACATTTTTTATAGTGAGAATTCACATTACAATAAAAGATAGAGAAACAAACTAATAAGGAGAAATGGTGAAGAATTAAGAACACTACATTCTGAAAATGTAGAGTCAAATAATGATGCAACTTTGTTTCTGACATACACACATACACACACACACACACACACACACACACATACACACACACATATAATCTTAGAAAATTTTTGAACAGAACAATTCAGTACTAATAATACATAATTCTATTACTTAAGGATATTTGTTCATCTCTTTTGAAAGTTAGCTAGGAGCAAAGTCAAGTACAAAACTAAGGTAGAAATAAAAGAAATTGGGCCTGAAATTTGGAATACTATCAAATAGAAATGATTACTAGGCAGAAAAAGAAAGAGATAATGAGAAAAAGGGATTTAAGTAAAGATACTTATAGGACAAAAAATCTTTCAGTCATTTAGGTCTGCATATCTTTTAAAATACAGTATTATTTAGTAAATATTTTCTATGTTAGTCAGACTTTTGAAAATTGTACAATAATTTATGCTCATTAAAAAATTAAAACAGACTGAGCAGACTCCAAGCAGCAGCTCTGCCCCAATCTCACAGAACCCAGAGGAAGCAGACCTCCCAGGAGCTCTAACCCGGGAAGTATCTTAGGTAAGGAGACAGCAACACTGGCAGGAACAGGAGTAACTGGGACCAACTAGGACCCAAGAAGTCACTCCTGGCCTGGAGCACTGGTTCCTTCCTGTTCGTGCCTGAGCACTGAGCAGATCTTGGGCCCCAACTCTAACCCCAGTAATAACATTCAACCCACACAGTTCTGATACAACCAAGATAATAGGAAAAACAGGCTCCAGTTAGAGACAGGGCAGGTAGCACTAAGAAGATCCAGATGGTGAAAGGCAAGTGCAAGAACATAAGTATCAGCCACCTAGGGTACTTGGCATCATTAGAACCTAGTTCTCCCACACAAGAAAGTCCTGGATTCCCCATATCATTAGGAAAGCAAGATTTAGATTTAAAATCACTTCTAATGATGATGATAGAAGATTTTAAGAAGGATATAAATAACACTCTCAAAGAAATTGAGGAGAACACAGGTAAACAGATAGAAACCCTTAAAGAGGAAACACAAAAATCCCTTAAAGAATTACAAGAGAACACAACCAAACAGGTGAAAGAATTTAACGAAACCATCCAGGACAAAAAATGGAAGTAGAGACAATAGAGAAATCATAAAGGGAGACTACGCTCAAGATAGAAAACCTAGGAAGGAGATCAGGAGTCATAGATGCAAATATCACCAACACAATAAAAGAGATAGAAGAGAGAATCTCAGGTTCAGAGGATACCATAGAAAATATTGACACAACTGTCAAAAAAAAAAAAAAAAAACCAAAATGCAAACGTTCTTAACACAATACATCCAGGAAATCCAGGACACAATGAGAAGACCATATCTAAGAATAATAGGTATAGATGAGAGTGAAGATTCTCAACTTAAAGGTCCAGTAAATATCTTCAACAAAATTATAGAAGAAAACTTCCCTAATCTAAAAACAAGATGCCTATAAACATACAGGAAGCCTATAGAACGCCAAATAGACTAGATCAGAAAAGAAATACCTCCCGTCACATAATAATCAAAACACCAAGTGCACAAAACAAAGAAAGAATATTAAATGCAGCAAGGGGAAATGGCCAAGTAACATATAAAGGCAGCCCTATCAGAATTACACCAGACTTCTCATCAGATTCTATAAAAGCTAGAAGATGCTGGACAGATGTCATACAGACCCTAAGAGATCACAAATGCCAGCCCAGGCTATTATACCCAGCAACCCTCTCAATTACCATAGATGGAGAAACCAAGATATTTCATTACAAAACCAAATTTACAAAATATCTTTCCACAAACCCAGCATTACAAAGGATAATAGCAGGAAAGCGTCAATACAAGGACAGAAATTATACCCTAGAAAGAGCAAGAAAGTAATCCTCTTCCAACAAATCCAAAGGAAGATAGTCACACAAAGGTAATTCCACCTCTAATAACAAAAATAACAGGAAGCAGCAATCACTGTTCCTTAATATCTAACATCAATAGACTGAATTCGCCCATTAAAAGACATAGGCTTATTGACTGGATACATAAACAGGATCGAACATTTTGCTGCATACAGAAAACCCACCTCAGTGACAAAGATAGACTCTACCTCAGGGTAAAAGGCTAGAAAACAATTTTTCAAGCAAATGGTCCTAAGAAACAAGCTGGAGTAGGCATTCTAAAATCTCCAGCCTGAGAACACAAAGACAGGGATTCATGGCTCCACCTGTATAGGTAGTTGAGGGTGGTCTTGCCAGGCATCAGTGGAAGTGGACAGCCTTGGTGCCTGAAAGTTTGGATTCCCTAGTGTTGGGGAATTTAAGAGCAGGGAGGCAGGAACGGGAGGATGGTGGGAGCACACCCTAATAGAAACTCTCAGAATTATACGGATTAGACATGACAGAGGCAAGATGCCAGAAGACTAGATGCCAGAATTCAAACAAAAATTTACCTTGATACCACAATTTGTTTTGAGAATTGTATATTGCAGAATACACAGCCTCAGTGTATCTACTCATCAAGCAAGCTGAGCAGACCTGCTCAAACCTCTGATGTCCTGCTATTTCAGCTGGATGCAGTGAAGACACAGCATCAGAGGCTTGTCAATTTACTTTTCCCTCTGCCCCTCCTCTAATATCTCAATGCCTGTAACCTGCTTGAAGAAGTTAATGAAAAGTCTGTGCCCCTATTCCCTGGGCTTGGGAATGAGATGGTTAATATTGGGCTGTCTTTCTAGAGAAAAGTAGTGGTTTTGTTGGAACAGGGAGGATTAGCTAGGATTTATTGCATAGCCCTAACCTATTTGTAGAAATATGTTTAATTGTCATTAAGATGAAGTTATAATTTTTTAAATGGTACAAATTTACTTAGATATCAAATTTAAGGTTTTCATTGGTATGAACTTCTTATTGATATAAAAGTGAGATTAATATTGTTGCTGTCATAGGCATTGTGCCTATATAACACATTTAGGAATACAAGACTTAGACCCAGTCTTTCTTTAACTTTTCTAACTGATTTGAGATGGTTAGCCTGTGAGTTAAAGGTCTAAAGCAAATTTATGGTTTTGAGTTTATTGTTAGGGTGTTTACTGAATTTTATTTACAAATAGCTGAGAGGAGTTAACAGAAAACAGTCCAGATTGACTTTTATAGATAGTTGGTTTTCAAAACGTCAGAAGACCACAGAATTGATGTTACAAACATTTTTGTATTAATGTTCATTTTGATTAGAAACCTGTCTGTTCCTGACAGCTTCCTTTCTTGGATTCTAAGAAGAAATTTAGCATCTTTGGAGTTATTCCAGTTGTGGTGAGACAGCCACTAGGCAAGAATTACTTATTTTCCTCTACAGACAAATTACTATCCAGAAAAGGACACACTTGTGGAATAGTTGACTGATTATATTTGCCAAGACAGAGTAATTAGCCCTTAATAATTCTGCATCACTAGGTCTGTCAGATGATCCTGGGCCAGAAGGCTGAAGATTGAATGCTCCAGTGTTTTGTAGTATAGGGACTGTCCAGGTGTTCAGTGGTCTCTATAAATTAGCTAAGTTTTAGAAGCTATGCTTTGTGCTTCCCATAATTTCAGTTAACTGAGTCATTCTGGATTTCTGACAGTGTTGAAGACTTATAGTCTCATAGCCAATCCTAGTTATTTACTTCAACAGAAAAGATTTGAGTGGATGCTATTCAGCAGACATTCATTCTAAAGCCAAGAAAAAAGCCAGGTTCAGACCCAAAAATTTTAGTTAGGAGAGATGACAGGGGTTCTGGTTAGTCAACAAAATGATGGACTGGGTATTGAGTCCATCCTGTACCTTACTGACACAAATTGATATAATTATGCTCTAATTATATTTTGAGAGAAAAGATTTATTTTAACAGGAAGGATGATATGTAGGAGAAGTTAAGGTGGAAAGAATAAGGATAGGAGGAAGAGAAGGAGAGGAGAAGCTAGCTTACAAGAGAGGAGGCCAGAACATGGAGGCGGATGTTCGCGTGTCTCTGCCAGCCAAAGATAGTTGATATATCTAGGTTGGGTATTGGGTTACAATTCTGATTGTATGGACATCTTAGCATTGAGCATTACCAAACTTATAAATCCTTTGATTAACATTAAAATAATTGTATAAAAGAAAAAAAGAGAAGGTTGGATGGAATAGAAGTTTCTAGGGAGAGGAAATTTGGAAAGGAGATGGTATCTGAAATGTAAATAAATATCCAATAAAAAATAAATAAAAGAAAAGATATAGTGTGTTTCAAGAAGAAAGGGGAGGAAGTAGATATGATCATATTTTAATAAATGTATAAAATTGTGAAAAATAAAGAAAATATAATTTAAAAAACAAAAAAGAAAGATTAAAACAATACAAAAATGTACAGGGTTTATGCAAATGAAAAATGTATATTTTAAAATTTTTTATGTTGGTAGTTTTTGCATGTTTAACATAAAGCAAATTTATGCACTGACTCAATTATTAGCATAATTATTAAATGGCCTTCTTTGGATATGTGCAGGTATCTGTGGTTTGATTTTAAGCTAAAATTTTTCTATAAAAATGAATAATTACACCTCATCATTAGAGCAGAAATAGAAGATTCAAAGGCCAGTCAAAGAACATACATTTGACCATCAAAGATTAAAGTGATCTTTGCCAACACAGAACATGAAACACCAGAGTTCTTAAGAAGGCAGCCTTACTGTCATAAAATGTGACTCAAAATAAAATGAGCTTGTACAACTCCTATCAGCATCTTTAAAACTTACTGTGATCTAAAGCTCAATTGAAAATGCATTAGAAAATGTCAGCAGATTTACTCATGCACCATTCTTGTGCCCTATATCAAAGTTACTCTAAGGACATTTGAAATATTTAGTACATAAAACTGAGAATTCTGTGGTTACATTGTGATTGGCAAACACATAGAGTTATCAGGAAAGACATGTCTTAAGAGTTCAAGCAAGTTTTTGTTAACCAGCCATATCTTTATGATTTGCACACAGGTCAGTTCTGGTCTGGCTGTAATTATAGAATTTATATTTTAGTAAGAGCCTACCGAAAGTAGTAACTGATAAGAAGGCTCTTTCCTAGAAATATGCGTATAGTGTCACTGAACACAGATAAGAAATTAGCAAATTAAACACTTCAGTAAGCAATCTGCAATAGGTAGAACCACAGAAGGTATGCAGAGAGTAAAGAACTGGGAGTTAAGGAAGTCTCCCTAGGATAAGGAAAAAGAATAAAGAGTTAGAGATGGACAGAAGTGTGAGGGGAGACTGAAATGGGTAAAACAGGGATAGGAAAATATGACATCAAAGGACAGACTATGGGTAGGGATTGGTAAAATGAAGGGCCATTTGAGGGTTTATATGGAAACAGAACAATTGCAAGATCCTTAAATATATTCATATAAGAAAGTGATCTAAAAATAACCGACAAATAACAGAGGAGACTGAGCCCCAAATGAGCATCTCTCCTCGTCAAATGGTACTTACAGTATTGGAAATGGTTTATATCTAATTGCATTATTGGCCAAAGACATCCCATAGGAATCAAGAATCCAGGCTATTGGCAGCTCTCCACAAACTGAAGAACTAATGTTGAAGACAAGACCCAAATGATTCATTGATCATGGAGAAGTTGCTTGTGCCTACATACAGCCATCACCTCTAAGGACTAGCATTCATGGTACTGGAAGGTACTCTGCACACTTCAAAAAATAAACATAAACACAACCTGCAAACTTCTTATTCAAGGACAACAATAGCGTAACTCTTCTGTGAGTAACCAAATTTGATTTTACCAAAGGTCCACTCTATGAGAGTGAATCCAATCTCAACACTGCATGGTTGAGCTAAAACCTGAGACTAGGTAGCCCACAGACCAAAGGGAAAACCAAATACTAACTGTCCTGCTAAAGGTATGTTACAATAAAATGGCCCATAAAGACATTCTGCTATATTCTTAGATCATGTCTTGTTCAGCCATTATCAGTTACTCCTGCAGCAGATGGGAACAAATACAGAGACCTACAGCTAGTTGTAACTCACACACATGCACACAAAGAAAGAGTGGAGGGAGGTAGAGGAAGATAGAGGAGAGGGAAAGTGAGGTGAGAGTGAGATGGAGACAGTAAGCTTGAATACTCAGTCCTAAATAAAATATCTCCATCAAATCCCTTATGCCAGAACTCAAGAAACTCTGTGTAAAAGGAGGCAGTAAGAGCTAGAGGACATAGAAGACACCAAGGAATCTTGACATGACAATAGTGGCATGCTTATTAACTCATAGAGACTGTGATACTATGCACAGGGCAAGTATGGGTCTAAACCAGATTGTGGTCTTCAAGGTGAGCATATCCTCTTTTAGAAGCTACCTCCAATTGATATCTACTTGCAAATAAGAGATTAGTTTTCTCCAGTAGAGTTTTATTGCAGAAATAAGCCATTCTTAAATGAAAGTCCCTTGTCCAGTAGAGATGGCCAACTCAAAGCAAACTCAACTCAATGGCATTTTTGGAGGTCCTTTGGCTCATAATTTAAGTTGAGGTAATATAGGTTTTAGTTTTTTGGTTTTTTTTTTTAAAACCTTACAGATCATTTTTACATATATTCTGGTTTCACATCTTGTTTTGTTGTTTGCTTGTTATTTATAGGTTTACTGGGCATGTAAATGTATATGACTGTATCTATATGTATTCCCAGTGCTTTTACTTTTGCTATTTTTTGTGATAGGCTCTTTTATCCTATTCAATTTTTTTGTTTTATCTTATTGTATTTTATTCACTATTAATCTTTGATTTCTGTTTCCTAAGGAAAAACAGCTAGAGTGTGTATCTGAATGCAAGTAAGTGGAGATGTTGTACTCAGAGCAGAAGGGAAAGGGGAAAGCATATTCAGACAATATTGTATAAAAAATTCTGTTTTCAATAAAGGAAATAAAATCACCAAAACTAAATAAAGTTTTTATTGTTGAGTTAAAATTTGAATCTGAAAAATAAATATCATGTGAACTTGAGAAAAAACAGGAAATCTGGAATGAGGTGATTCAAGTACTGTTCTGTGTCTATCAATGTACATGGTTCAGGATCCAGTTAGTGTCTACAAAAACACTTAGTGTCTAAGGAAAGCGTATCTTAAATAGAACTTCAAAAATATAAGAAAATAATCAATAGAATTAAAAGATAACATAGACATGTCTGTATGTCAGCTGGAGACAAACATTTCCTTGCTAGTAATAAATGAAGTATATAGCAACAAATTAGGAATGACATCCATTTGACAAAATAAATTCCTAACAACTATTTAAAAAGTCCACGTATGTTATAAAAAAAAAAAAAAAAGTTAAATTCAACAAGGATTAACATAGTATGAGCCATAATATAAACTTCAATAATAATCAAAAATTTATTTAAAGTATCTTATTTTAGGAACTACAGTAGAATATAATATAAATCAGAATCATGAATAGATCTAGAAACTATCAACTCTTTACCAACAAGGCACAGATTTATGTAACTAAAATAATGTTATTGAACATTAAACTTGCCTGGACCAGGATGAAAATGAAACATACAAGAATGTGACGTACAGACAGGAGAGATATAAATCAAAACTTAAAGATACTGGCTGCTCTTGCAGAAGACATGGTTTTACTTCCCATACTCACAAGGCAGTGGGTAACCACTTGTAACTACTTCAGTTCTTAGGGATATAATGAATTTCCTGGCCTCCATGGGTACAAGACATGCAAACAAACTACTCATACACTTAAAAAACCATTAAAATCAATGAATATAAAGAATAAAATATGCAATGCTAAGAGAAAATGTGTAGCATTATTGGAAACTTAGGTGAAATTTTTCTCAAATCAATAATCAAATATATCTCAATTGCTATTATAAGAACTGAATTTAGGAGGCTGACTCAAAGAGAATATTGTGAGTTCACGACAACCTTCTTAGGCTACATAGTCAATCTAAGGGCAGCCTGTATATTGGATATAAAATGAGATTCTATATAAAAGTAACAAAAATCTGTGTAGACTAAAATCAAGAAAAAGGAAGGCAAAAAGACAAAGTGTACCATATCAAAAAAAAAAATATATATATATATATATATTCCCCTAACTTAAGGTGTAGAGCAATTGGCAATTGTTAGCTACTAGAAAAATGTCTTAGATTATAGGCCATGTTAGGTCAATCACAAAAGAACACACAACCAAGACCATTCTAGATGGCACAAAGTAACCTTGAAGACTTTTATAAAATGAAGACAAAACTAGGATGATAGGATCTTGGAAAACTCTTGGGGATGGATGTGATCAAAACACATTATATAAAACTTGAAAATTAAAAAAAAAAGATAAAATTGAAACTTTATCCACCATGATCAAATCCAGCCCATTCCAGAGATGCAGATGCAGTTCAGTATATTTAAACCAATAAATGTGTACTTATCAACTGTGAATAAGACATCTAAATTATACCCTTTCACTCTAAGCTCAGGGATCATTGGAGGAAGAAGGTGCAGAAGGATAGTAAAAACCATAGTTAGTGAACATCTGGGGCCAACAGTACTTATGGGATATGATGCACACAAGAGATAACAACTTCTGGAACTGTATGGTCAAAACCTGTACTAGATCAGGCCAGTCTAGAACCCAGCATAAACAGGGAAAGGCTTCTGAAATCCCCCTAGCTGAGAATCTATTGCAACTGATGGCTACTGGGTAGAAAGTCAGTTATCTTTGGAATTGTGGCCCCTAATGAGGCTAATAATTTTCCAGGAGATGGTCCCACACCCAAGCACATTTATGCAACAATAAGTGGCATCAGTGGATTTAAAAGATTAAGGCAATAGAAGAAATGATGTTGAGAGAGTTTCTATATGTGTGTGTATATGTGTACAATAAGCTTGATAAATGTCAGTTCTGACTGACAAGTAAAAACATGAGAAATCCGCATTGAAATTATCATGATAACACTTCACTAATATCAACATGAATTGCAGACTTTTTATCAAACCATACTAACTCAATAAATTACATGATATAAATAGTAACAAATTTATTAAAATTATGGAATTTATATTTTAAAATCTATCTAGCAAAGAAGACCCCAGGCCCATAAGACTTTTATGGAATTTTTCACTTATGAGACAAATATATGGCTGGGCACTGTTGGCACATGCCTTTAACCCAGCATTTGAGAGACAGAGGTAGGAAGAACTTTGTGAGTTCAAGGCCAGTGTAGTTCCAGAACAGCCAAGGACACTCGGCCTCTCCCTAGCCCCCAAAAAAGGAAAGAAAAGAAGAGAAGAGATATAAATGTACCAACGCTAGAATGTATCTCCTGCACAATACAAAAACTGAACATATTTCTAGTACATTCTTTATTTATGATTTCCTTTAGTTTTATTTTATTGAAGTATGGATATATTGCTTGCATGGATGTCTTTGCATTGTATGTACATATTCATGGTCCCTGAGAAGGTCAGAAGAAGCAATCAAATGCCCAAGGACTGAGTTATGGACAGTATAAAACTGCAGCTGAATTTGGTTCTCTGGAACAGCAGCAAATGCTCTTTAACACTGAACCCATTCTCCAGGCCTCCGTATACATTTTGTTGGACAAATTTAACTAAATCAGGAAAATAAAAGTACAATCTAGGATCACTCATTAAGGCACGTAAACACACACACACAACCTCCCCACAACACACATATACAGAGAATATATGTATACTTTCCTGCATATATACAATACATGTCTTTATGTAAATATACATTTTTTGTTTTATTTTATGCACTGGATGCTTTATTGACAGGCTTATGAGTGGCAGCTGTCCACAAGCCTGCCCCTCCCTTTCCTATAAAAGCAAAGGAAGAGGAAATAGGGCTCCCTTGCAAAGCCTAGCCAAGGGTCCTAGGGATACAAAAGCACCAATTTTCAGGCCACAGAAATAAGCATTGTCAAAAGAAAGACAGGAAATCCTGTTCTCCAAGAGGAAGATTCTCATGAAGAAACTGAAGGGGTCAAGGATAGCAGAAAACTGTCCCAAGAGAAGCCAGGTACCTAAAGCTTGAGGGTGTTAGAAAGTAATATATAAAACTGATTCACAAATCATTTATACAAATTTATATAAAAGTTCACAAAACATCTGGAAGGTAGTTTAGAGATGAAAGTACTTGGCACACAGGCATTAGAACCTGAGGGTGATCTGCGGCTCACCACAAAAAAGTCAATCATGAACCATGTACTTGGAAACACAAAGGTAAAGAAGTAGAGGTAAAAAGATCCTCAGGCTCACTGATGAGTCAAACTAACTGAATGGGCAAAAACACATCCCAGTTAAAGATGTTGTCTCTCAAACCAAGTGGACAGCTCCTGAGAACACTGTGGTTGACTTGTATACATTGCATACACTAGCACACACACACACACACACATGCATACAAACACTATACACACACAATTTACATGCACATACACACACATGTATATATATATATATATATACATATATATATATATATATACCCTCACATATATAAATGTATGCATGCATACACACATACAGGCATGCACACACATTCAAATACGAAAAGGAAAAATTAATCTTCCTATAATTGCCAATATAATAATTTTCTAAGTATAAAATTTTTAAAATATCCAATCTTGCATAGTAGCATAATTTAGCAAGCTAACATAATAAATGGATGCCAAAATTTAATTGCATTTTCATATACTAACATAAAAAACTGGAAGAAAGCTACACCATTTATAGTTGCAGTGAAAATATGAAGTACTTATGTATAAGGTTAACAATATAATGGATGAAAAATATCCAGTAAAGTGCAATTTATTCTCTTACTTATAACACATTTGGTAGTAAAGTGTCAATTTTAAATCTAAAATTGCTTTATAACTGAACATATTTTAATCAATAAACATTTTAAAACTTTAAGTACAAAGGCAAGATAATTAAAACTACCACAGAAAAATAGAGCAGAAATAATGTAAATATTATAATTCAGAATACTAATCTTGTCATAATCTTAGCAGTTTACCAAAGATGAAATTGTAAACAAATGTGCCAATATAATGGAGCCCTCAAGTCAATAAACATATAACAATATATATGATATATATATATATATATATATATATATATATATATATATTAATATAACAATAAATCATTCTCAACAGATGGTCATGTGGTTAGAAGATATATCTATGCAAAACCTAAGCCTTGACCCAGAACTCACATGATTATTTTAAGATGAATCAAGGACAAATTACAAAGTCACATAAGATCATTCCAGGTGATTCACAATTCTTGAATGACATTTTAATTTTGGAAGTCAGGTTCAAGTGCTGTATGTTATGTCATTTTTTCTCTTTGACATCCAAAATGAACAGAACCTGAGAGAATGATAGTAAGGTTGAGCACAGTAGGTATGCAGGAGCACAAAGGAAGCATTTGAGTTGACGGGAGTGGTCTATACCATTATGATGGTGAACATATGCATGTATGTATTTGTCAAACTATCAAACTGTACAAACAAAAGTTTACATTTTGGTTTTGTATATAATGAGTTAGTGTAAATATGATGTCATTTTGTAAATAGTGAGCTTGTATCAATAGGAAGTGTGTCAAATTTGTATTTTTGTTTTACCAAAATCAAAACAGCAAGAAATTCAAGACTTCATGTTATATACTTGAGTTACATATCAAATCACGGTGTCTCATGTTATCCCAGAATTTGCTGATTCCGATATTTCTGTATTTCAGCTAGGCAGCCTGCTCTAGAAAACCTGTTTCCAAACACCAGTAGTACAATCACGCAGTATACCTGTTCATTATTCGCAGACTTGGCTCTCAAATGCACATCATTTGAGTTTTGAATCATGTCTTCATCTCATTATATCAACTAAGCAAACCATATTATGAAAATATTTTATAATATAATCTTTAAAGTTTACCTCTGTACTTTTTAATTAACTACAGAATATTTATATTCATTAATTTGCCAGACTTTGGTTATATTCCTTTTTTTTTTTTTTCAGAATAGAAGAATCAGTTCTATATACGACTGGTTCCTCAAATAGCTTTTTGTTTTAACACATATTTTAGAATACCCAACACATATTTTTGGTAAATATTAAATTATTTACCAGAGCAGAATATTCAAATGGCTTTTGCTGTATTATTAAAATGTGCTGGGTCATGACAATGTTATGTTTAATCATTTAAAGAGTAGCCAGTGAAAGCATTATTCTTCCTAGAAAATGTAATTATTTAATGCAATACTGTATTAAAAAATAAATCAACTTTTTCTTATTTCAACTGTGTAAGTAATTTATACAATTTAGCTACATGTTCCATAACTAATTTTTAACCTATAGTCTTTAGTCTTCTTTCACCTAATCTTTGTCACATAAATTTTAATGTAAGACAACAGTTCATATTTTTAATATTTCTAAGTTATTCTACTGGCTTGATAATTCAACTTAAGGAAGGAACTGAAGAAAATAAAATTTTAAATTCAATCTAAACACATGCACTTCAAAATATATCTTTAAGGATTATTTGACAATAAAAAGTTTGTACTTAAAGGTTGTCCTAAGTTTTTATAAATTCACATCTTTACAATTAGCTTTGGAAATACTTAAACAATGATCACTGCATGTAGAATAGGATTCTGAAATGATGTCTCTACAAGTATGAGAAAACCTATTTTCTGATATGTCAATAGAGACAACCAAAAAGATTTTTTTAAGTTTCAAATTAAAAGAATGATATCCACAACAAAAATGATACTCAATATTTAATATTATAATTTCATTTTAATCACTAAGTATGCAAATAGAATCATGATAATATCCTAATAATTTAGAGAACAGAAGAGGTTATTCTTGGAATCCTCAAGATTAGCATCATGAAATACTTGACATCTGCAATATGATTTCTGCACTGTAAATTCTCTTGTATAGTATTAGAGATTTACGATCATTTTTTATCACTGTAGATGTTAATGATAAACTTTTATAATAGAATTTCAAGACACAGTAGTTGGAATTTTTTGAAATTAACTGAGAAAGAGGAGAAAAGGTGTAGTTTTCCTTCTCTAGCATCTGTGGAAGCTTTGTAGTACAAGGTCTATAAATATTAATGGTGGTGGTCCAGCAGAGAATAATGGCTCATTCTCAGGATTCACATTCCATCATGTAGAGTCATATTTAGAAACAGTACTAGTGCAAGTTATGGTTTTGGGGCAGCCTTTAGCCTCCAGCTCCTTGACACAAAAGACAGTTACAGTGTATTTATAGCCTTTACAGTCAATGATCATGGTTATGATGGAGCATTATGCTTCCTGAATGAGTCTGTTGTTGGAGATATTGGTCAATGAAGAGTCTCTCCTACACCACCACATGGACATTGAGTGTAACTGCCCAATAACCGTGGAAAAGAATAGCTACAACCTTCTCTACTTACTCATGCTCAAGTTATTCCAGCTGATTGAAAGCTGCTTGTATGACACTGTCATGCTTATACCTTGTACCTGAAAATAATTTAGATCTCTTTGCCATCTTTCCTATTTATGATCTGCATGGTTATATTAATTTGTAATAAGTTATTATTATGTTTACAAGCCTGTTCATTATAATTTTGACTCACTGTTAAGTGCTTGCTCATTTTGTTCATGTTATATTTTCTTTAAGAGGTCTTGCTTTTGTGGAAAAATGGTAAAATAAAAGATAATTAACAGAGATTTTTGATAAGCTTTTGTCAGAGTAATCATCATTGAAGTATGGTTATTCCACACCGTTATTTTCCTTTAAATGTTGCTGCATTTTGACAGTTTCTTCTTAGAGAAGACTCAGATGTTGGTTACCAAAAGAAAAATGTTGTGGAGTTTTCAAATAATTTCCTCCAAGCTTGTAAAATGTAAAAATGTGGTACCTACAATAAACTACCTATGAAATACAAATGTGAAGTCAGCACACTGTGTACAGTCATGCCCAAGATTTTGAATTTACACTGTGTGTCCTCTGTTCTGTAATTCATACTAACATCCTATGTACTCGTAATTTTTATGTCTATTCATATGTCATTATTTTCTTTTAGAATATTGCTTTTATTTTTAATTATATGTATTTGAGTCTATGGATTTTACATATGAAGAAAGTGTTTTCAAAGGCAAGAAAAATACATGACAGACTGTTATGTCCACCCTTATATAGATGCTAGGAAAGAAACTTTGTTACTAACAAGTGGATCATCATTTAAGTACCACAATCTTGCATTTAATACACAGAGCTCTTTAGTCCTTTATTATCTGTAGCTATTTAACAGATAATAAAGGACTAAAGAGCTCTGGGTACTGGTCAAATGCAATTACTCTTTGACAATTCTGTATATGTATATCCTGAATTTTCATTCTTCATTGCTCTCTATTAGCCTCACACTTTCCAGCTGAAACTCCACTTTTTCCTAGCCACTTCTCAAAATCAATGTCATTAGCTTGAACATTTCTTTTCCCATAGAGTTCAATCATTATTGTTTACATGAGCAAGGATAACTGTTCATTCCTCAGTGAGAATACCAGTGAAGGAAGTGGCAGGCCCATATAGACTACAATGTCCTTCTTAGCACATTGTTTCATGGGTTGCCTGATATAATTTTACATTGCCAATGAGACTGATTGGCTTGCCAGCTTATCAACAGTGTCCAAATTATCCATTTGCTCTAACTAGCCTTTCCATTACACTTAAAACATTTTGGAAGGAATTTTTAATACTATGTAAGTGTTGGGTTTTGTGTTGGACGGCCTCCTTCTCAAGGCTGCCTATAGTACTTTTATATGTAGGAGAGTAAATCTTTCCACTCACTCTTTCTACATTTATATTGTAAAATCACTTCAAAGTAAATATTTGTTTTAACTTTGACTCTAGGCATATTTCTAATTTAGTTTAGTTTTGTTTGTTCTTACTTCCTTTCTTTAAATTATAAACTAGCAGATGGGTGAGTGGTAGAAGTTATAATGCCAAGTAGTGATTTTTTTTCAAGGTATTACAATAGAAAGGATGACATAAATTCAGTTTGTCTTCATTTAAGGATCAGGCCTGATTTAGAAAAGAAGGCCACAAGGTATCAGCTACAGGAAAAGACAATTTAAGTTCAGAAACTAGGCCATAAGGTACTGGCTCCAGAAACATATTATAAAATACAGAAACAAGGTCATAAAAACCCCTCCCAAAAAACTGCATGAAGATAATCACAAAAATGGAGAAATATCTTATCTCAGAATGGCTATCTGTGCCAGTAAGCCCTATTTCATCCTATATTAAATGTTTATGACATAGGAATGATGAGTACTGTCCACCTGTGATCCCCTAACACCTACCAATGAAATTTATATTACCTAATTCTTTTAGAAAGTTTCCCCAGTTGTAGGAGGCTGTCCTTGCTGACGCCTGTTTGCCTGAGGTAACAAACCGCGCATGCGTAGCATCTTGGGTACGCCTAATTTCCGACGTCACATCCACCATTAAACTGCGCATGTACAGCGCAGGGGAACCTGGGAGTTTGAGCAAGCAGCCAATCATGATTGTCCACTCCAAGGGCTATATATACAGGTGTGGGAAGTTCGACTCCTCTTCTCGCTCTGCTCTCTCTCTCTCTCTCTCTCTCTCTCTCTCTCCCAGCCATGCTGAAAGAATAAACACCTCGAAAGGATCCTTCTTGTTCGTGTGAGTTCCTGCGGGCAGGGATACCACGTGCGTTACATCTGGTGCAGAAAACCCGGGACCTGACATCACCGCACTGAGGGAGGGATCTCCGCTTTCGGAGTGGATTCAGAATCATGGTGGCGTGATAAGGTAAGCTCTGAGAGACATGTTTGGTCTGGAACTGAGTCAGTTTTCCCCTCAAGGGATAGGAGTTTCGGTAGCCTTAGCTACCGCGATAGCAGTGCTTGCATTCTTCCTTTTGGTTTTACAGGAGGGGAAAAACCACTTAAAGATCGTGGCAGGTCAGAAAGCGTTAGAGGAAACAGGAGCCAGAATGTCAGAAACAGAGTTGAGAAAAAGGCTAGCTACTCATGAAGAAAATAGGAAAAGCGCGAGCGCGCGAAAGTACAAGCCCTCCCAAAGACCTTCGGTCTGCAGGAGAGAGAATAAGGGGAAAGAATGCCCTGGGAGAGTTTTGTGAGAAGAAAAGATTCCATGCAGACAGGCAGCGGGCGCCACAAGATGGAGAGAGGGAAAAGGCAGGAGACGGGAATCGCGTGGCTTCTCAGCCAGCCGCGTGCTCCCAGCTTGCTGTCCCCAGCACTCTTCCGCCTTATGCAGACAAGCTGCTCAGATTCCTTCCTTTCAGAGGAAGACCTCCGGACGGTGGTGGCACACGCCTTTAATCCCAACACTTGGAAGGCAGAGGCAGGCAAGAGTTTTAAAACAGCAGACAAGATTTTTGGTGCATCCCCTACAAAGATTATTAAATGGTAACCAGATGCATTCGCTCATCTCGACCCTTGTAGGCTAAAACCAGCTGTTACTCATTTTGGAAAAGATCCTCCGTAATGTTTGTCTCTTGGCGCGCCAATGTCTGTGTGTGTCTTTGTCCACGTGTCTCATTGTATGAATGATTGGTGTTCTATGTCTTATGGTGTTCTATGTTTAATGTTCAAAAGATCGTTTAAATTACTTGATTCAACCCTTGCTCGAGTTTAACTTGGTTTTCAAAGGCACTTTTAAAATGCCGAGCAGCGGCTGATAAGTGTGTTTAACACCTGTAGCTAGAGTTGAGCTGAGCTGAAAAAAAGCCTTCCTAACAGCTAATTGTCGGTATAAGCTGCTTTTAAAGGGAACAACAAGTTCTTAGATTCAGTAAGGAAGCTAAGAGTGGTTTCAAAGGACCCTACCTCCAGTCTGGACCAGTGTTCACCCACGGACACACGAGAGGCCTCCTTGATGCATTTGTATAAGGTAATTTAATAATAAGGGCCCTTGGGTTGAAACCCGTCCCACGCAGGAGACGAGGGATTTCGACCCCAAACCCCAGAGGCGGGGGGCATTTATGAATAGGGGTAGGGAAAGACAAAAAGGTTTGGCGCGGTTACACATGATTTGTTATTTCTAATGTCAGCAACTTGCAGAGGTGGCAGGATGGCTAGTTAAGACTTATCTGGACATGCTTTTGTTTTTCTTTGTGGCCAGAAATGTGTCTTCCTGCTTTCGGCCTACCCCACCCATAGGTGGATTTTCTTCCCTGAGGCTTGAGGAATGTATAGGGCAGTAAAGGCCCAAAAGCCTACATTCAGTTCCACCTTCCTGGAGCTAGTGAGCCTGTATATATTTTGTAAGATGGTCTTCGTAAATTTTCACTCTACAGTTTGTCTTGGAAAAATTGCTGTAACAAGGTGCTTCTCTCTTAAAATTACAACTAGAAAAAGCGAGAAATTTTGTTTGGTCCAAATATATAGAAGTGTTGTCCCTTCATTCTTGTTTCTAATTAGTTTTAAGGTATAAATATATTCTTCATGTCTTGGTTATAGATTTTCAGCCTGTAGGTTATTGAGTATGATTAAAAAATTTTTTACAACCTTGGTAACAAAGGTTGGCTTAAGATTGGTAACTCAGGGTTAGAGTCATTCAGAAACCACATGTGTAAAGATAAAATTTAAGAACAATGTCTTTTTAGTGAGATATTAAAAGCTGCACTATCGTGCATTCATATATAAGAATTGGCAACAAGATTTTGTAACATAAAGATAATCTTCTTGGTGTTAATTTTAGAGACTAATTTTAGAGAAAATAGATAGTTTAAAAAATTGGTTTTGTTTCTTAAAATTATGGTTATGCTCTAATGTGGAAAAAGAAACGTAAAAACATAGTTAAACTGCCAATATGTCATTGGCTACAGTTGGTAGTTCAATCGTGAGTTTGAGAAATTTTGATTTGCCCATGTTTATAGAAAAAAGATACGCATAATTTTTAAGGTTTAAATCTAAGTTTAAAAAAGAAAAAATTTACAGTGCAATTCAGGCTGACAAAGGCCAGGCCTCAGAAAACAGGCCAGAGGTTAAGAACATTTACATTTGAATTAAGACTATGCAGACTGAGCTCTGCAAAAGCTCAGGTGCTAAACTTTTCTTTTGTCCTGGGTCTTCACTACCAGATCCTAAAAATGGGTGCGGAATTTGTCTTTTGCCTTTCTTGTTTCTGGCTGGAGGAGGGGTAAATC
Organism: Rhabdomys pumilio; assembly: GCA_030674055.1. Classification (NCBI taxonomy): domain Eukaryota; kingdom Metazoa; phylum Chordata; class Mammalia; order Rodentia; family Muridae; genus Rhabdomys; species Rhabdomys pumilio. Next base: position 70,901,876 of record JANHMN010000012.1, on the reverse strand, counting down.
TAAGAGCCAAAGACTTTTAAAACAGTCTGTGGGCCAAGAGTTCGGATTATACTGGAGACATTAAAAGTATGCCTATTTCCCTCCATGAGTTATAAATGTACCTACTGATAAAAAATTGTTCAGTTTGTTTCAATTCCTTTTACATCCACTTCTTCCAAAGTTGTTAAAAATGAGATGCTTTGGTTCCTCCAATATAAATAACAATATTTAGAGGACAAGATTGGCTTTTATCTGATACACTCACTCAACTAAAAAAGATTGGCTATTAAATTAATCCAAAAGAAAGTTCAAACTTAAGATTTATGAAATTAATGGGGCATTACAGCCTAACTTGCTTACTCCAGCTGTCATTCCAGTAAAAACATATAGAATTATTATAGATATTAAAGATGTTTTTATACCATTCCTTTACTTTTCTGGTAAAGGTGAGAGGTTTACATTTGGTAAATTCGTAATTTTTAAGAGCCCATAAAGTGATATCATTAGAAATATTTGCCCTGAAGAATGGTTGCTTTACATATAAATATTGTTGTTACTTTGATACTAAAAATTAAGAATTTAAATCTTTTAGTGTATATTCATTGTGTGATACTTTATTAGCGGATTCCTCTAAAGGAGTTTTTCTACAAGCCTTTGCTCCAATATAACGAGCTTTAAAAGACCTTAGAGTAATTGCTACTTCAAAAGAATTCAAAGGCAATATCTTTTCAATATTTGAGACCTCAGTTATATCCTAAACAGGTTGTGACATAGAAAATTATAATAAAAATAGATAGTTGGGGCTGGAGAGATGGCTCAGCCGTTAAAGGCTAGACTTATAAAAAAAAAAATAAAGATTGAATTCCCAGCAACCACGTGGTGGCTCACAACCATTGCTGGTGGTATCTACCGCCATCTTCTGACTTATAAGTGTACATGCAACAAGAAAATGGTTTTAAAAGTTATTAAGAGATATTAATTGGCTAAAACCTCATCTTAAGCTTACCATAGGAGGATTTAACCCTCTATTTGATATTATCAAAGAGATACAAGTCCTAATTCCCCTTAACAATTAACTATAAACGAGAGATAGCTTTATTGAAAGTAGAGTAAACTGTTAGTTAACAACAGATCAATTATATAAACTGATAAATTGTTGGATATTTGTGTTATTACTACTCATATGCCCATAGCAGCCCTTTGATAAGAGAAACCATTAATGTGGATTCATCCTTCTACATCTACAAGTAAAGTTTAAAATATCCTATTATAAATTTGTAATTGTGTTAATACAAGATTACAAGGTATTATAGAGTGGACTCATTACACCTTTAAGTCCTATTTAATAAAGCAAAAAGGGGGAGTCAAAGAAGCTCTACCCTCAGTGCCACGAGTCACCATTTCTATAATACTTTTCACCCTTAATTTTTTAAATCTGGACAGCCAAGGCCACACGGCAGCTGACCGTCATTGTTTAGAACCTGACAGGCCAAAAGAGATGGTCAAGTGGAAGGATGCTCTAACTGGACAATGGAAAGGCCCGGATCCTATTTTAATAAGATCCCGGGGAGCTGTTTGTGTGTTTCCACAGGAGGAAGACAGTCCATTCTGGCTGCCTGAACGCCTAACACGAAGAGTCTCAGCCTGATCCTGCCCAGAGAGATGAAGACCCTCCTGCTGACGGCGATATTTTGGCTGTCACTCCTGATGGTGGGACAGGCGGAGCTGAGATGGAGATTCCCCTTTTCTAGGTTTTACTGCAGAACTGGACCCCAGAGTTCGAGGAAAAGCTGAGAGATCTTCAGCCCTCCCCTTCCTTTAAAAATGGGTGGGAATAGGCCTGCTATTAATAAAGATAAAAGGGAGTCTTTTAATAAAGCATGAGGAGAGGTGTGGAGAGGAACAGCCTGTTTAGTATAACCCTAGGCTGTGGACACATTATTGGTTGGTCTGCAAACTCAAAAAAAAAAAAAAAAAAAAAAAAAAAAAAAAAAAAAAAAAAAAAAACCAACAAAAGTGTGATTAGGCGATAATTGCCCAAGCACCTGCTGCTTTAGAACAAAGTCCCTCTCCTAAGGTCTGGCTGGCTGTGCTACAAAGTAGCTAGCACTTGAGTTCTCAGCTGTTGCACTCCACGGGTTCTACCCATTGTACTGGATCAGTGAGCACATCTCTGGGTAGAGTGTATACTGTGATATACAGAGGATGTTCCTCAGAGATAGATTCCTCGAAGGCATGTCTAGTTGCACAGAGGTCGAATTGCCAAAATCCTCTCCCTGTCAAAGGCAATGGGATGGGTAGATAAAAGTACACTCATGGACTCAACAACCAGGGTGGAAATTCTTTACAATATCCCAATATTCTGCACAAGGGACTAGACCTCTACCTTCCTCTACAAGAGAGATAATTCAGAGACATACCAGACGGCCATCCAGTCTCATTTAATAAACAAAAAGGGGCGGATGTAGGAGGCTGTCCTTGCTGACGCCTGTGTGCGTGAGGTAACAAACCGTGCATACGCAGCGTCTTGGGTACGCCTAATTTCCGACGTCACATCCACCATTAAACTGCGCATGTACAGCGCAGGGGAACCTGGGAGTTTGAGCAAGCAGCCAATCATGATTGTCCACTCCAAGGGCTATATATACAGGTGTGGGAAGTTCGACTCCTCTTCTCGCTCTGCTCTCTCTCTCTCTCTCTCTCTCTCTCTCTCTCTCCCAGCCATGCTGAAAGAATAAACACCGCGAAAGGATCCTTCGTGTTCGTGTGAGTTCCTGCGGGCAGGGATACCACGCGCGTTACACCCAGTTCCCTATAAGAAGGTCTGAGCACTTTTGTCTGGAGTAGCCATTTGTAAAAATGGCTGACCCCCTCAAGCTGGTTGTTTCTTCAGAATAAACACTCTTTGTCTTTGCATTCTATCTGAGTCTGGAATCTGCTTTCAGTGATTTTCAGACACTTACAGAATGAGTGACTTTAAAATTACTTTTGGCTTATCTGTGTTGTTCATACTTTCAAGTGTGTTCCCATATTTATTTTCTGCCATTATAAGTATGATTTTAAATCTGTCTGGTGTTTCCCTACCTAACTTAACACCAGTTAGTTTTCTAGGAAACATTAATGCCTTTTATTGAAAAGCTATATTGAGAAAAGATGCCCCTGATATTGAATATACTCATTGCTAATGTTTGACACGGCCTCTGTTTAATGTGTGTGGTGTGTGTGTGTGTGTGTGTGTGTGTGTGTGTGTGTGTGTGTGTGTG
>JANHMN010000012.1:70864499-70898624 GCA_030674055.1 Rhabdomys pumilio | reverse complement strand
TGTGTGTGTGTGTGTGTGTGTGTGTGTGTGTGTGTGTGTGTGTGTGTATGTGAGAGAGAGAGAGAGAGAGAGAGAGAGAGAGAGAGAGAAGAGGCAGACAGAGAGAAAGAGAGCACTCATTTTGTGATTTTTGATGGCTTACCAAAATTATTTTGGGCTCCAATTTCCTCTGTCATTAGCAACTCTACACATTCTTTTTAACCTTTATTATTTTCTGACTTCTGTTGTCTTTTACTTTTACAGTTAAAAATTATTTTTGTTGATTTTCTTGAAGTGGTTGTTGTGGTGTGTTTCTCTGTGTAGTTTATTTTTCTTTAAAAATGTCCATGTTGTTACAGAGCTTGTTTTTAGTACGAGAGACAGAAGAAAATAGAGCATGCAGAGGTGGAAAAGGGGAAGGAGAAGAGGGAAGGGAAGGATAGCACAGAGAAAATTGGCAAATAATAAGAGTAGCATAAAGTAAAAATTGTTTATTAAAAATATACTCTGAAGTAATTTAATCTGTAAATAACATAAATCAAAATACTAATTTTTCAATAGAAAATTATTATAAAAGAAGGAAGATTAAGCAGATTGCACAACTATTATTTATAGAATTCTTAATAGTTTATATGAATTTTAGAATGGGCACATTTATTCTATATTTTCAATGAAGTATTTTAATTATATTTACACAATTAGTATTTTAATTACGTTTACACAATGATATGTATTTCAGCATGTGATTACTTACACATGTGTATGTATAGAGGTCACTGTGCTTGTCTGGAACTGCTTGGCCTCTGAATCAGGAGTTCCGAAGAGAACTCCAGTCACTGACTTACAGTGCAGATTAATCCGGGACACATTAGTGTCTAAATCTTGAAACTTGTAGTAGCCCCTAGACTGGAAACAAAGCATCTTCTGGCAGATTGAAATAGTAGCAACTGAAAACCAAAACACTTACCCAACAGAAGAAAGACAAGTTTTCCATAATAAATGTAACTCCAGAGGCCTAAAACCCACTGTAAACTCACAAACATGAACAACCAAGACAATTTGCCTCTTCCAGACACAAGAACCCCATTCCAAACTTCCAGAGAAAAACAATTTGGCTGAAGCACAGGACAAAATTTCAATCATTCATATGTACAAATGCCCTAAGGAGGATATGAATAAAATCCATATAAACTACTAATTATTGAGCTTTGGTGTTTTGCTATATATTTTAATGCTAAATACTGGTTCCCATGGCCTGTTTTCCCTAGGAACAAGAGAATCTGCTTGTACACAAAGTAATGCTGTGTAAACTTGCTCCTTAATTTAAAACTATTGGTAGAATATAAAAGCTGTCAGCCTATAGCTAGGTACAAGAGAGACAGGAGGAGGAGTGAAGAATGGAGAGAGGAGAAGATGCCATGTGGTAAGAATCTTGAAAACATGGGCATGAGGGCTGGTCAATTGAAGTTAAGTGAAGCCCAGAAAGAACATGGCAAGTCACATTGTGGGGTTACTGGCAGGAAAGTAGAAATAATAACTTACAGTATACACATCTGCCCAGCTCTAGTACTTTAAAGGCTTATTATAAATATAATAAAATTATGTATCTTTTATCTGGTAACCAAATGACATCAACTACAACAATTAATCATAATCTAGGAACAAAGAACAAGATTTCATGATAAAATACAAATTTAAGTAATTTTTGTTTTCCAATTCAGTGAAAGATAAACTTCATTCTAAAGCGGTTAATAACGACACACAAGAGGACACAATAACTGAATAAATAGAGCTAATAAAAAGAGAACAAACACACACACACACACAAACTAACAGGGCCTCAGATCTTAGTAGGCCTTCAGGCACAACTGAATCCATGTATAAAAGTACTCTGTCATAAAACTCAGCATGTATACAGTATCACCCTATAAAATAAAAAAAGATTTAATCTATCAAAGTACATACTTCTAGAAAAGTCTTCAAATGTACTAACCTTGTTTATTGTTTTTGTAGTTATCTCTTTAGATTACTGTTCATGTTACCTGAAGTATGTCGATTCACAATATGAATTTTGTCTTTCAAACCTCACCTTGAGAAAGGCTCTGTGAATTGTAACTGGAATTGTAAACACTCAGTGTAGTCATGAGCTACCTAATAAAGACTTTTTATTGGCTTAAACCTAAGCCTGATCAGTCTTCTCTGATAGATACCCTACAGCAACATAAAATCCAAAAGCAACATGAAAAAATACAACACCAAAATAGCAAAATATCAGGACTATATATTATTGTCAATAAACGCTGTCAATATTAGCATTCTCAATCCTCCAATAAAAGACAATAATTAAATAAATTAGATTAGGAAACAGGATCCATGTTTGTGCTATTTCAAAGAAACACAGTTTACCATCAAGTACAGAGAACAATTATTACCTTAGGTTAAAAGAATGAAAAAAAATATTTCAAGTAAGCAGAACAAAGAAGCAATGAGGCATAGATATTTTAATATTTACCAAAGAAATAGTAATCAAAACTACTCCAAAAAGTAGAAACAGATACTGCATGTTCATCAAAAAATAGGCACAAAAAGAGTATTAGAATTCTAAGCATTTATGCATAAAATATGAGAGCACAATTTCATATTTTATGAAGTATTGATATATATAAAACCAAATATTTATTCTCATACATGATCAATGTATGAGTGACATCATTTCCTACTCTTACCAATGGGCTTCAAGACAAAAACTAAAAGAGAAATGCCATAGCTAAATGACATCATAACTCAAATGGACCCAAACAATCAAGTATACACATTCTTCTCAACATCCCAAAGAAATTTCTGAAAAAAAAATCAGACCATATATAAAAACAAATAATTTAAAAAGCAAGCCATTCAAATTTAATACAACCTAAAAAACATCCTGAACCTTATTTGATGACTCTGAACTAAAGCTAAACACCAACAACAATAGAAACAGCAGAAAATATACAAACTCATGAAACTAAACAAATTGCTTCTGAAAGAATGAATAAAGAACACAAGGAATTAGTGAAATTAAGAGTAGGCTTTTCCTTTTAAAATATAAATCCACAAAATTGAGAAACCTTTGGCAAATAAACCAAAAGAAATAGAGTATTCGAATTAATAAAAGTAGAGATGAAAATGGAGTTATATTTCTCATTATAGCATACACTGTCTAATTCAGAAAATAAGTATATTATTCAAAATCTTTACTAAATTAGAATACTGAGAAAAAATAATGAGTTTCCTGATATGTATCTATCAATTTTAAAGCTAGGTGAAGTAAGTGATTTATACAGAAATCGAATCCCTAATGAAATAGAAGCAGTAACTGAAAGTCTCCTAAAAACTAAAAATGCAGGCCAGATGTATTCAGTATAGAATTCTATTAGATATCCAAACAACTAATACTGTTTCTTCAGTTATTTAAAACAAGACTGCAACTGAATAAATATTTCCAAAGTCTATTCATGAATCTATTACTCTAATACCAACACTATATAAATCTCAACAAAAATAAAAATTATAGTTCAATCTGAATAAACATAGATGAAAAAATTAAATACTTAAAAATCTTTTAAGAATACATTAAAAACTTTATCCAGCATAATTGAGTAGGACTCATTCCATGGATTCATGGCTCAACATACATCCACAGTGAATAACCACAATCTACTACATAAACAAGCCAGAAGACAGAAACCACATGATCATCTCATTATATGCTGAAAAGGCATTAGACAAAATCCAGTATCGTTTTTTAATAAAAAGTTCTTAAGAGACGAAGGATTTCAGGGACACATTCCAATTTAATGAAGATAATTTCCAGTAAGTTCACAACCAACATCATTCTAAACAGAGAGAAACTCAAAGCATTTTCACTATAATCAGAAACAAGAAAAGGAGTTCACTTTTTCATAGACCTTCAATATTGTTCTTGACTTATCAACAAGACTGCAGCAATAAGGTAAGGATGATGAAGTTTAAGTGGATAAAACAAAGGAAAAAGTGAAATTATCTTTCTTTGAAGATGATATGATTTGATACAAAAAAAACACTAAAGATTCTACAAGTGAACTTAAAAAAATGATACTTTCAGTAATGTAGTAAAATACAAAATTAACACACAAAATCAGTATCCTTTATGTATAAAGTGGCAAATAAGCCAAGAAAGAAATCAAGGAAATATATATCACAGTACCCTCAAAAGATATCTTGAGGTAACTTATACCAAGAAAGTGAAAGACTTTACAATAACATTTTTAAGTCATTGAAAAAAATAAATTAAAGTAGATAAGAAAACACAGAAGGACCTCTCTACTCAAGGATGACTATGATTAATATTGCTAAACTGGAATCCTGCTAACAGCAATCTATAAATTCAATGCAATTTCCATCTACATTCCCCTATAATTACTGACAGACATTTTTAAAACAGTATTAAACCACATAAGAAAAAAGAAAAATACAAGATGGCCCAAAGAATTCAGAAAAATTGAAGAACTGCTGGGAATTTCAGATCTCAAGTTTTATTTCCCAGCTGCAGGAATAAAACAGCCTGTTATTGGCATATAGATGCATTAACTAATAAAATGTAATGACCCAGCCATAATACCACATATCCATGGATACCTGATTATGGATGAAGGCCAAAATACATGCAGGGAAAAAGACACCATGTTCAATGAGTGGTGCTGGTAGGAGAATGTTATGACGGTCGTTGCCTTCACTTTTTTGTTTTGTCCTGTTCGGTTGTTGTGTCTTAGAAGCCTGCTCTTTTCCAAAGAGTAAAGAAAAGAACAGTGGATCTAGAGAAGAGGGAAAAAGAAGAGGAGCAGGGAGGACTGGGAGAAAAGAAACCATGATCAGGGTGTACTCAATGAGAGAAAAATCTGTTTTCAATTCAAAAAAGGAAATTGAATTAAAACTATATCTGTCACTCTGTACAAAGTCATTTCCAAATATATCAAGACATTAAAATAATACCAAATATCTTAAATAATACTAAAACATAACCAAATATTTTGAACAGGATTCTGAAGACACAGACATTAAGTCCCACAATTAAAAATTGGACCTCATTATAAAAATTGTTCACACAAAATGAACACCATCATTCACACAAAGTATCTTTCTATAGAAGGAGAAAATTTTACATTTAACAGATAGACAGTATCTATTCTAGACAATGAACAAATAGAAATGCCAAGCAAAGAAATCAAATTTAGAACTGGCTTACAAAACTAGATAGTTCTCAAAAGACTAAACATTAATAGATTTTAAAAATATTCTATGCACTCAGTCACCAAGGAAATGAAACTAAAACTACCTTGAGATTTCATCTAACCCCAGTTATAACAACCAAAATCAGTAAAATAAATGACAGCATATGCTGGAGAGAATGTCTGAAAAGGAGAACACTTTATTAATACCTGGTTGGAATTTGAATTGATACAGGCACTAGGGAAATCAGTACAAAGATTCCTCAGGAAGCTGCAAATTGATCAACTTCAAAATCCACTATATCACTCTTGGACACACACCAAAGACTCTGAATCTTACTACTAAGATAGATTTCTTATGCTTGTCCTTTGTGACTCTGTTCATAATAGTCAGACATCAGAAATAGCCCAAATAGCTATCAACTGGTGAATGGATAATAAAAATGTGATACATATATTTATACAATGGGATATTATTCATCCGTTTAGAAAAAATGAAATTATGAAATTTACAGGTGAATAGATGGTGGTAGTATCTGAAGTATGATAATTCATTCTAGAAAGATAAGCATTGCACGTTTTCCCTTATATGTAAAATGTTGCTTTTAATCTTTACTCTAGTTTATTTAGTGTATCCACAGAGGTTATGTAGCTGAAAGGAGCCAGTGGATGAAGGAAATCTTCTGAAGAAGAAAGAAATAGAACATAGTGTTATAAAAAAGATCAGTGGGAAATTGGAATAGGTGAAGTAAATGGGGAAATGGTAAAGATCTTTTCCCAATCTCTAGGTTGCTGTTTTGTCATTTGCCTTACAGAAGATTTTCAATTTTATGAGGTACCATTTGTCTATAATTAATCTTAGATCCTGGGCCATTGGTGTTCTGTTCAAAAACATTTCCCATGTGCCGATGTTTTCAAGGCTCTTTCCCAGTTTCTATTCTATTCGATTCAATGTATCTGGTTTTATGTGGAGGTCCTTGATCCACTTGGACTTGAGCTTTGTACAAGAAGATAAGAATGGACCAATTTACATTCTTCTATATGCCAACTGCCAAATGAGCCAGCACCATTTGTTGAAAATGCTGTCTTTTTTTCCACTGGATGGTTTTGGCTTCTTTGTCAAAGATTAGGTGATCATAGGTGTGTGAGTTTAATTCTGGGTAATCAATTCTATTCCAATGATCTACCTGCCTGCCTCTGTATCAATACCATGCATTTTTTATCATTATTGCTCTGTAGTACAGCTTGTGGTCAGGGATGGTGATTCCCCCAGAAGTTCATTTAATGTTGAGAATATGTTTTCTCTATCCTGTTTTTGTTGTTGTTGTTGTTGTTGTTTTAATGAATTTGAGAATTGCTCTTTCTATCTCTATGAAGAATTGAGTTGAATTTTTGATGGGAGTTGCATTGAATCTGTAGATTGCTTTTTGTAAGATGGAAATTTTTACTATGTTAATGTTGCCAGTCCATGAGCATGGGAAATCATTTCACCTTCTGAGGTCTTCTTCAATTTCTTTCTTCAGAGGCTTGAGTTATAATTTTATAGATTCTCACAAACAATACAAAGTTTTGTAAGTTCTATGAGCTACCATCTCTATAATCTGATGTAAGACTACTTGCTCAAGACACCACATACTTACTTCATTAAGCAGGAAGAAATCAAGCTGGTGTTCAACCTGAAAGCTTATCCACATATGATGGATGGTTAGCTTGTGTGTTGGCTGGTGTGAGTTCTGTCGGGTGAAGTTGTGGTTCCCATGTGTCTGCCACCCCAGGCAGTAGAGGCTCATTAGTTAAAGGCCTTCTCCATGGCTCCCCATGGTGGTCCCCAAAGATGGGAGAAAGTCCATGGTTTTAAATGTTTTATTTTCATGGTAGAAAGTAAATGAATCTGGCTGCACCCCCCCCCTCAGGGCAAACCTGAGTTAAATAGAAAGGGAGGAAAGACAGACGAGGGTCTGGAAAGGAATACTTAATTGGCTACAACCTCTGGCCTTGAGGTATCTCCTTAGTATGTAGATCTCTTGAGGCCCTGAGGCCTGGTAGAGGGACGGGTAGGGGTATTGCTCTATGTGACTCAAAAGCACTAACCAATGAAGGTCTTGGCCATTTGTCAGGACCCTGCAGTCTGGGAGTGTGGCAAAATGTATGCCTTCCCTCTAAGAGTCTCCGGCCATTTCTACCAGAAACCAAGATATCCTTTTATTGGTCCCACATACATAGGCTAGTATTCTAGTGTTAGAAAGTACTCTAAATGCTACAGAAATGGAAAAGTAATCATTACCTTACCAAGATAAAAATGACCTTCCCAACTCTGTGTGTGTGTGTTTACCATAGTAGCACAAATAATGAGACTAACCAACCACTTTTTGTAATCCTTTCCATGTTTTATTAAATTAGAGGTGGAGTTTCCTAAACTCATATGTGCTGCAATGTCTCTCTTTTTTATTTATATCCCAAACACTATCCCTCTTTCTAGTCCCCACATCACAGAGCTACTTCCTCCATCCTCTTCTCCACAGTTTATACTCCCACCCTGGAGAATCAAACATCAAGCCTCTAAAGGATTAGGTGCATTCTCTCCCACTGATGCCAAACAACACACCCCTCTTGGGGAATGGATTACATAGTCAGGCTGCAGCTTTAGGGACAGCCCCAGCTTCTTTTGTTTGGGGACCCACATTTAGACTGAGTTACACATCTGCTGCCTATGTGTCAGGAGCCTTGATTCAGCACATGTATGCTCTTTTGTTGGTGCATCAGTCTCTGAGAGCTCCAAAGGGTCCAGGTTACTTGATTCTGTTAGTCTTTCTGTCGAGTCCCTATTCCCTTCATGGCCTTCAATTCTTCCCCCAACTCTTCCATAAGCATCCATGACCTCTATCCAATGTTTAGCAGTAATACCAAAACTTGATATTATATTTGTTATGGGTCGTAAGGGAAAACCTATCACTATAATTCTACTAAATGAACATAGAAATAGTCCTATTGACATGTGCTGCATCCATAGTTAAGTGTATCATTCAATTGTAATCAGAAAGACTGATTTTGAAGTCAAGGAGATTAACATAGAAACTCAAAACTGCACAATGTGGAGAGAGAGAGAGAGAGAGAGAGAGAGAGAGAGAGAGAGAGAGACACTTTGGATCACTCATCCCTAAAGAGAATTGTCTTTATCAATGCTTCAACATACCTTTCAAGGCTCAGGGTTACACACAGAGGAGTTAGAACATTTGCAAGGTCTATAAGTGGTAGAAGACTCTATGGAGCAGGTGTTTTCAGACACCTGAAAAACTGTAGGGTTGATGTCCATATGAATTCACATAGAATCAAACAGTATACATACAAGATATGCACAAATTCAAGCCAAAAAAGAGTTTTAATACTTTATTTTATTAACTCTTATTTTATTATTGTGTTTGATTGTATGATGTGTGCATGGTGCACAATATATGTGTGAAGCTCAAAACCAATGCTCATGTGTATATTTTTTTCATCCATGCATTCTTGCTATTTTACTCATTGACAGGCTTATAATCAGAATGGTTGTACCTGTCTGATGATCTTGCTGGCCACAGTGTAAGTTTTAAAAGCATATTAATATTTAGGATATCAGTGATCTACAGACTTTTATTATCTATTGTAACAGTGCTTCTTCTGTTCAATGTTCTTTAAGCCCTTTAAGTACCTTATGTGGTATTTATAAAACAACTTTTACTACATTCCAGTAAAGAAAAACCACATGTACATATTTTGCTGTTCAGAGCCATTCTCTAGTCATCACACCAGGGCATCACAGTCTCTCTTAAATGTCAACTCAAAGGGTCCTCAAAGCTAATACAAAAAAAGACCTTGTCTCGTTAAAATCGTCTGCTACATGAACTATAAATTTTTCTGAGGATAAAACAGATAATATAGGTAAATCTATGGCTTCATCTTCATCAAATAATACTTTACTGAGAACTATGACTTCTTCTTTAACCCCAGAACATTTCCAGAAAGAAAATTTTGTGCTCAGAGAGAATCAGATGATACACACCAGCATTTACTAACTCAGCCAACCTGGGTCCTTTATATTTCCCCTACATTCTGTTAGATAATAGAAAAATTATTCTTTTACACACTTTTTATCTATATTTTATTTAGCTTAGCTAAAATAACCAAATAAAGCTCCTAAATTTAAAAAATATCCTCATTATTAGCCATACATACATAAAGCATATTTTCTGATCCTTATGTTATCACTGAAGACAATATTGTTAAGACACATACAATTTAGTAGATTTTTTATTTTGTCTTCTGCTTCTAATTCTTTCTGTTCTCACTTTCAACAGTCACCCAGAAGCCCATAAGGCTTTGAATTTTCTCTTCCTGACTTCCCAGAGGAGACTGCTTGTCTAAGTCTAAGACTGTATCATCTATCTTAAGCTATTGTTATGTAAATTATTTATTCATACTACTAAATGCTATTCCCTATAACCATGGCACAAATTCACATTTCAAAACAAAGCTCTTCCTGATGATTCCTTTGTGTTACAAAATCTGTGAATTAGGGCCATGGGTAGCATTAACGGAGTGCTTAATTCTGTTGCCATGGATTTAGCATAAGACCTGCTTTTCTGAAGGCCAAAGACATCATCATGCATATTTCACATGTGATAGAAATTATTATAAATACACACACATGTACATGCACATGCACACACACAAACATGCATAAATGCATATATGCTAAACAAAAACACCTAAATCCAACCTACATATAAAACCCTCAAAGAAATTATTAAAAATTAAATTTAAAACAAAGGATGTGATTGGGAGGCTGGAGTCAAATGCCAATGGCAACTGAATCTCTAATATGTGGTCACTATAGCCTGGTGAGTTTTACATAATTAAGCCTAGAAATGGTTTTGTATTAAGTCATAGTTGTACAAAACTACAGATAGTGTGGCAAAGTTACAGTGCATGTTCTCATAAACATAGGCATAGGTTTAACCTACATACCTTAAAAACAAATTAAAATAAGACAAATAGAACACTCAGATTTATAAAAAATAAGAGGAGGAAGGGAGAAAGTGAAGTGAAAAAGAACAATACAGATAATGATGTAAATGTATAAATATGAAACAAGAAAATTATACTGAATTCATTAAAAGCATCAAGGCATAATAAAATTACTTTTTCACAGGGTAGAAGAAAATAAAGATATGAGAAAAATACAGGATCCCACAGAGCATTTATTAAAATCAAATATATATTTAAAAGGTAATTTGTTTTCAATCACCAATAAATTAGAAAACTTATATAAAACACATTAAGGAAAAATGCTTTAAGAAAAATATGATGGGAAATATAAATCTATATTATTTTTATAATTATATAAAATATATTTTTTAAAATATATAAAGTATTTTACTAGAACATTTAGCAATAAAGGTGTGAAAGTTTCTAGATGTTTTTAATGTCTATCATAGGTTTTGTAATAAACATACATAAAAAGAAAATCATCCTATTTTGTATTTGCACATACTATTCAAAAATGTTCACTGAGAGTATATTAAAATCATTAGCGTAATGATGCCTGAATGACAGCTCATCAGTCAAAAGCATATTCTGTCTTTAAGGAAGACTCAAGTTTGGGTTACAGCACTGAAGCCGAATAACTTATAACTACCTTTGACTTCAAGTTCATGGGAGTTAAAACCTCTGTCCTCAGTGGGCACTCACACACACAATTTAAAAATAATAAAAATAAATCTTAACAATATGTCAAAAGTCCAATTTACACCTAAAGATGAGCAAAACTGGTATGTGCAGTTAGCTAAAACAGACATAAAAAGTATCTGCAAGTTATTTGTATAATTATAATCAATCAATACAAACAAAGTAGAGGGAAGAAAAACATTTAATGCAGAAAAGCTTGAATGCTTTTAAGGCAAAACTCAGTCAAGACATTTTATTAATAGAAAACATCCTGTCATGCAATTAAATCCAAAAACAGTAATCTGTCAAGATATAAATTCTCTTTCCATTTAAAAGAATAAGTCAAGTGTGATGTTTCTTGGTAAGAGAAGTAATTTGATAAAGCCTAAAATAAAGTAAAGTAGAGTGGGGGAAAGCAAAGATAATTTCTACGAGATACCATGTTTAATCCGATGTGAATTCCAGAGAGTTTTCATTGTTTCAGAGACCAACATGATGATATATGACAAAGTTGTCAGATTAACCAGTAGAAAAGTATTCCCTATACCTCTTTAGACTGAAGATACGGATCAGGTGTGATCATGCTTAGGTTATTAGAATTACCTTACTTTATTATAGATAATTACTTTCTTGTCATGTTCCTATATGGAAAGTAGAAAAGAATATAAGGGAAAGAACAAGCAAGAGCAAGAATTGAAAGAATTTGTCAGTTTTGTCTTATAAAACACTGGTTCCATCATGGGAGTCTCACCATTGTGGCCTTCTGTAGTTCTAGCCCATAAATGTTGTATTTGGAAAGAACTATAAAATCAGAAATGAGAATATCAATAAAGAATTTAACAGAACAGAATTCAAGCCATAATCAAGAGCTGGCTTGATAGGTAACAAAGTTCTTTGCCTAGTTATTAATCCATTTTCCTGGTTTCATCTATGAGAGGCGGACATGATACTATGTGGATTATAAAAGAAACCATCATAACTGAATAATAAAAGCGCTCTAGCCTTGACTGTACCGAACAATATTCTTTCAGAATAGCACTTCAATCTGTGTTTTAACATTAACTTTTTGTTTAAGAATATATGATTTGGAGAAATGTGTTAAAACAGCAATACAAGAAAACTCTGAAAAGAACTAGCAACAAGTGCAGTTAGCTCTTGGCCCCCATATCTCATGCCCAAGTATTACCAAGTATTCCTGTACCAAAGCTTTAAGAACATCATCTGTGAGTCTGTAACGCCTTATCATTTACTCTCAGGAAAAAGCTGATTCTGTTATTTGCATTTACACCACAAAATTACCAAGAAATCCATGTATATTTTTCTATCCAGTTTTCTATCTTGACACTTTAAATAACACCTCAGTATATTAAATTTCATAATTTACATGCTTCACTTAATATGTGTGATTTTAAGTGCCCCTAAGCCTAGTAACTGTAGCTGGCTGGTTTCTTTAATCATGTCATTAGTCTGCTTTTCTACTGTAGATTTACCTTTTTGCTCTTTACTGGGTATCTTGATTTAAATTTGCATTCATTATGTGGTAAGTGCCTTAAGAAGGATTCACAAGACTCAAAGAGTTTTTTCTTACATGAACACGTTATAACACATGTAAGAAAATGATCTGAATATAGTAATAGAGGTTTCTTTAAATTGTAATTCCAGGGCCTCATAGACATATTTTAACCCCATTTCCTGGGGTGTCTTAAATCTACAAACCAGTGTTATTTTATGGGGTAGGTTTACTGTAGCTAGCTGGCTACATTTTACCAGCTTCAATAGTAAAATTACTCTAAGCTTTACTAAAAACAAGTAAAAATTCAATTATTACCTAACAATACTGGCATAATACTGCATCCTGCTTCTATTATATGACATGGGTTTGTGAAAATAGAACACTACTCACCTCTAGTGACTATTCTGTAGCCCAGTCCTACCCCACTGTTATATAAACTTCAGGTAGAACTGGAGAACACCAAGGCGTTTCAGTGTGGGCATGTGTACATCTCTGCATCTATATATGGTTCTTATTCCTTTCTTTGGCTCGTTTTCTCCTGGTCATTTGTTTCATTGTCTTCTGGTTTGTTTATCTTTGTCTTATCATATAGTATATTATTATTAAGTTCAAATGCTTGTTAGTATAATAAGAGAAAAAGAAAGGGTGCAGACTTAGGTAAACATGTAGATAATTGGAGAAAGTAGAAGTTGGAAGATGTGAAACTATAAACAGCATATTGTATGAAAAGTAATCTACTTTTAATTTTAAAAGTAACTCATCTTATCTAATAACAACTATTTATATAAATTTTATGTTTCAAAAATCCAGTCTATATGCAAAACAGTCAGTTTTTTACTTAAATCTCATTAATTTTGCATATCATAAAGCAATTTTTTAAAAAAGACAAGTTTTTCATTTTTGCATTGTTTTTTAGGAAGTCACTATGTTAAAAGTATACTTATATTTGTTTTACTTAAATAAAATATATTATAAATATTTCATGATTGTTTTCTTTCCTGAGTATTATGGAACACACTTTAGTATCACTTGTAAAATTGCATAAAATCTATACATTTAATCTTACAGCATACTCTCCAATTCTCTAACATTAACAATATTTCTGCATATTCTTTATGGTGTTTCTTGAGACCCGTATGAAAGATGTTTTGTTTGGGCCTGGGCTCTACAAGTCTTCACTGCAATTGACTGTAGCTTTTCTGGAATAGTCTCTATCAAAAACCATGTCTTGATGGGTGAGTACCATGCATAACTGAAGATATAAGCACAAACATGTAGAGTTCATATTTATTGAAACAGTAGCTCCAGGTCCTTCTTCAAGATCCACAAATTCACTACTCCCTCGTAGTTGACTTGGTTTCAAGTACCAGACAGAATTTCTCCATTTCTTTGAGGATGGGTTCTTAAGATCAATTAGGGAGTTGTTGTTAGCCAAAAAGACATGAGTTCAACTAATGCACCCTTGTGGTAATGCTCTCATGGTAGTCACTGCTGAGGTTCACATATGTCACAGTTCAGTAGGACCATTGATGGCTTTTCTCCTTTGGAAACTTTCATGCAACTTTATGATACCATGAATGCAGCTAGTCATTAAGCAGGAAGCATTTGGGTTAACCACATTACAAGGGCTTCTGGGACCTGTTTCTGAAGTATGTGGTATTTTGAGCAATAGGGACTTCTACCTCTGGGAGCAAGCAAGGGCAATAACAGTAGTCTACAATGTTTTGTGAGTTTTCAGACAGCCCTGACCAACAACGCAAAATAGAGCTTTTAATGCATGGTGTCAGAAGTTTTACTCTGTACTTTGGCTTAAAAATAAATAATTTATTATTTATATTAGCTAATATGAGCTAAATTTTGCTACAAAATGTTTCAAAGATTGTTGATGGACTAAAATAAGAAAAAATTGGACAACAAAAGAAAACAAGCTCTCAGAAGAAGGCAAACATGGATAATCTAAATAAAATAAATAAAATAACCTGAAGTATGATATTAGATCAAAGGATGAGAATTAATGAAGTCTTGTTTCTAAATGGATACATGTCTTAATCACTATGCAATATAGCAAAACAATACACAAGGAAGCCAATAAACAAGAAAGATAAATTGCTATTGCTTCTTAGCTGACAAAGTCCAAAGTAGCACCAAAATCAAGGGTATTAATGGATGATACCTTTTTGCTTAGAACTTATTCATGGTAAAGAGATCCAAAACCTACTAATTCCACCCATAAAGGAGACATTCTCACAACTTAATCATCTTATAAAATTCCCAGTTCTAAGTACATCATATTGGTATATAAGTGAGAACATGGGAGGGCATTAGACAATAGAATAATCTCAATGTTAATCTCTATACTGAGTAGGATAATGGTAAATATTAATTTAAAACTGTTTATTACATTTTTTCACTGCTAGATTTAAATCCATAATAATGATGACAATTTAGTTATGTAACTTTTATTTTTAGTGTTTGTGATGGTTAATCCTGGTTTTTTTATTTAACTGTATTTCTAAACAGTATGCTAGCAAAACCCAGATCTGAGTGTATGTAAGATTGTGTCCAGTACTGATTAATAATCAACTGTCCTGAACTTGGGCATTGCAATTTTATAAATGTACATAGATGTACAAAAAAAAAAAAAAAAAAAAAAAACAAATGAAATAACTTGTTAACACAGCCAACTTTTCCCTCATTCTTGTTTGCTGTGATGTAAGCCTGGCTTTTCCAAACAAATTGAAAAAGAATCAAGAGAAACAATCAAGTGGTCAGCTAGAAATCACATATATGCAAGTAACATTATAAGGCCTAAGTAGGTTGTACTTATATATTTAGGAAAGCCATTAATTTGAAAGTGAACAACTGTGGCTGGAATGTATATAGGAAGGCGTGGGAGAAAAAAGAAATGGGAAATGGCATAACAGTTTAAAAATTCTATTGAGAAACTCTGCAGTGTAACTTTTCAGCATTTTTTATTTTGTTTTTGAGAATATCATACAATGAATGTTAAACTTACACTCTGGCATGCCCCACCTACTCTGAGATTCCCTCTCACTTCTCTAGAGATGTGTCACATTTCATTTTCTTTCTATTAGGAAAGAGAAAACATGGAGTGTAAAATTTAAAAGACTGGATAAGTTGAAACAAGAACTAGAAAATAAAAAGATTTGCCATGTTTGTAGATCTAGACAACTAATATTTGACACAGCTCCACTTCCAAATCAATCAGTATATTCAGTGCAACCTTTCAAAATTCTAATGTAATTTTTCACAAATAAAAATAGCAAAAAAAAAATTCAAGCTGATCTATAAAATTCCTCACATAAAAAAATTCTTAAGGAAAATTTGCAATGTAGTGATATTACCAAACCAGTTTTGTTAACTACATTTCTGATACAGGTTTGATATTTATATATCAAATATCACAGAAGAACAACAACAACAAAAAAACCCAAAAGCAAAAACCCTAAATATCAACAGAACAATCTAATCAACAATTATGTTAATGAAATGGTCAGATATCTTTAAAAAAAACAAGGAAAGTAAACATAAGGAAAAATATTCAGCATCCCTAGCAATTGGAGAAAAGTCAACTGAAATGGATCTCAGTGCAATGCAGTGGCAGTTATTAACAAATCAAACTAAAGTTGATGAGGACATTTACATTTACAAATGCATATGAATACATATACGTTTTAATATAAGCTCTTCATATGTCCATATGTTACCAGTTTGAATATTTTCTTGTTTTTGACAATGAATTGTGTATGCTTTTCTCTTGGGAAGACCACCTCTCCTGCTCCCAGCTCTCCTCTGTTGCCTATAGGACTTTGTGTAAAGTTGAAGCCACATGGACTTTTTCTGTCCAGTACGGCATGTTTCTTGATATCATATTTGTTCAGCTTACATTTAGTTAGTCATGTTAGTGATACTTTATGAATTACTTCAGTAATAAGCCAACAATTGGTAAGATGTAAGATGTCAACAGGAAAATTGTCACACCCATCAATTTAGTTGTCTATTCATTGTTCAACAGTAACTGAGAATCTGAGAGACTCTGAGGCAGAATGGCCCATACATAGCAAAGGGTACTACCATGTGAACTAAGAAACTAAGCGTTTGAACAGATCCTGAGTTCAATGTACAGAAGCAGATATCCAATATTGAAACAGATATCCAGATTCACACCCTGATCTTATGCAAAAACAACAGATGAATATCATGAGTGCAAAGAGTATTAGCAATGCAATGGCAACTGATAAGTTTAAACAAAGGTAATCTTGGTCAAAACTGTTGTTTGCTAGGATGACACTTGTTTGTTTCTCTTCACCTGCTAGAAGGGTGAAAATAGAGAATATAATATTGTCCTGTGACCAGTTTCTGAGACAAAATCTCATCCTTCTGTGAAAATTTTTGGTTCCATTCGGTGAATACAATTTTGATAAGTTTAGAAGAGCTTTCTCTCTACTACCATTTCATTCTCTATGGGGCTGCAGAAACCACTTTCCTGAGTCACACTTTATGATGAGTCCATTAGCACTCAGAGCTTGAAAATAGATCTATGTCTCCAATCAACTGCTACCATACCGAATTCATAATAGCCACGACATTGATGCCAATATCATCAAGTAAATACCGGTACAATACATCATCAGAAATGCTGATATTATGAATTCTGAGGCTACCCTTTTCCTCCACAAAAGCATCTTTTAAGTCTTATGTATGATTCACATAGTCAGGGCAGCTTCATATCCATCTCTGTGTAGATGAACACATTGGGAATGACCAATATTGAACAAATGCACCTCCATATACTCCTCACTTTGTATTGGAAACACTTGGCAGCTGATCTCAACTTTCCTACACTAGCCAAATGAAGGAAAAATCTAATACACAGAGTTCTATGTCCTGGAAACATACAAGGACTAAACATAGAAAAACTCTTACATCACATGTGTAAAAAATGCCATCTAAAAGGACTGAAGATAGGCTGAATTGGTAAAATCTTTGAATTCCATGCAGAAAGTTTTACATTTGATTGTAAAAATATATAAAACTAAGAATAGTACGGTGCTAAAATTCCAACACTGAGAACATGCATAACAAAAGTTCAGAATTTCAAACTCATAGTTCTTATAGAGATTTTGAGCCCTGCAACCACCCAAGGACTTATCACCAAGAAAGTGACTTACAACATGAGCATTCTTAACCATGAAAGAAATGTTATTTACAAGAAAGACACATACAAGTTTTATCTGAGTAATACATACCATGTGTATTTGAACATTAACAAAATAACTATTTAAATGGTTAAACCATTTCCACTTGGCTTAGTATAAATGTATGTAACTCTTTATTACAGTTCTCGTGTTAAACAAATAACAAGCTATATTAAAATTACATTTTTGACTATACTACATACTCTTTTCCATCATTCTTTGCTATATTTGTGAATGTAAAAGGAATGACACTTTACATTTAACCAAATTGGAGCGTATCTTTAACCTATCCCATCTCACCAGTCATTTCCCATTCAAACCTGGGAGGATTGTCACACTCTGTGATTTTTTTTATCGGGTATCGAGTTAAGGAATTTTGGTGTAGAATCTCTCAGCTACCTACTATATCACATTACAATTTGACTTCTGTTTTGTCAGTTTTGCAGCAGCATTTTGGATTCTGCTGGGAGATATGTTATCTCGAGACAATTCTCTATGTTTATGAGCTATCTTGCCATTTGGAAAATGTTGTCAGAGTGAGTATTATTTGGAGAAGTCAGTCTGGATAATACTGCTGAAGGGCTGCCCTGCACAGCTGACATAAATTGATTTACCAGAAAGCCTGCTGAATTCCGAAGACATACAGCCACTAGGGCAGCTCTGAAAATCTGCTGTACACAGATGAAAATTCAAATACAGCCTGGAAAATTCTCTGAATAAATTTTTAGTAACAATTCAATATATTTAAGATGCATTTATGTAACAGCTAATCTGTATGGAAAGAAAATATTCCCTGTTAAAGTATTGCTGTGTTACTAAAAATCATTAATTATTTATAGTCTATGTAAGGCAGAGAGAGAACAATTATAGAATATAGGTGACCCTTTGTGTGAAAATAAGGACTGGATCTGGACGGTGGTGGTGCACGCCTTTAATCCCAGCACTTGGGAGGCAGAGGTAGGCATATTTCTGAGTCCGAAGCCAGCCTGGTCTACCAAGTGAGTTCCAGGATAGCCAGGGCTACACAGAGAAACCCTGTCTCAAAAAACCAAAATAAATAAATAAATAAATAAATAAATAAATAAATAAATAAATAAATAAAAATAAATAAATAAGAATTGGGCTGAGAACACTTTCCACCAAGCAGCAATACCATTTTTTTCTGTGAACATTCCTCATTTGAAAGATGTCTTAATGTAAAAATTTTTAACTGTAGGAATATTAGAAGAAAACAGGAAATGTCTAACAAATGTAGTACCATTGTTTTGATGACACTTTTGATAACACCAATGAATCAGTTGTGTGTGGGTGTGGATTCTAGCTCTTCCTTACTGATCTGCCCACCTCTATCCACTGGAAGCAGGAGGTAGAAACATACTAAGTATGAGAAGCTATGACAGTTCTGCTTGAAGAGGGGAATCCCACTTACTAGAGGGAATTTTATAATCCTCTTTCTTTTTATTCTCATTTGCTTGAACTTCTTTTTCCTTGTTAAAGAAATTGCAAAAGTTTAAGGAATTAGGAATAAATGCTCAAAAGCAGTTTGATTGAATTTATCCTCGGGCTTTATTATACTAGCAAAGGGTTAAAAATAGACTATCTCATATCATGCTAGAGTCCAATTAGGAGCTTCAGATCAGTGGATATGTGTCTAGTGCATACTGCACATCGTTACCATGCTGCCTTAACCTGCAGGATGGGAGCTTCTTGAGAGTCTAGATGATCATGCTGACTCAGTAGAAGAGGGAGCTTTCATAGACAACAAACACTGCTTCTCTACTGAAGAAGTCAAGGATTTGAACTGGTATGATTGATGAAATTAATACTTAGGTACTAATTATAAATGTATATATTTTTAAATATAAGTCATATTTATATTGCTACTTAATGTAATAATATATTACATATATATGTATATAAGATTTATATGTAACATATTATATATGTATGTAACATATGCAGATATTTTTATATACTCTGTTACTTAAATAACACAAGAAACATACTTAGAGATGCATATCTGTTCTGTTTATTTTTCTGCAAATACTATCATTTAATTCCTTACCACTGAATTAATACACACACACACACACACACACACACACAAGAAAGAGAAACACACACACACACACACACACACACACACACACACTCACTCTATTCTCTCCCCCCTTTCTCATAACTAAGAATCAAACTCATAATAATATGGTATATTTTTTATACTGAGTAGCCTACAGTAATTAATTATCATCAATAAAGTCTATTATTTACATCAAGATTCACTGTTTTGAGTGCTTTGCCTTAGTTTCCACCATGAAGATTGATATATGCAGGACATTAACATATGGAAAATTCTATTTTGCCTATCTAGCCCCCTTTCCTTCCACGATGCTTTTGCAACCATTAAATATTATTGTCTGCATTCTTTGGCCTTTTTCTAACTGTAACTGGAATTACATGAATGGTTTATTTCATTCAGTATTTTTTTAAACTAATTTGTTTTTAAACTTTAAAGAATATGTGTTCTCATTTGTAAAATATATTCCATTGCTTGGAAGTTGCACAGTATTTTTCTCTGAAGTGAACATGATTTAATAGCAACATTTCTTAACATACAGATATTTTACATATTTTTTATAAATTTCAGATATTTTTACAGTTTCGCTTGCTATACATCTTGCTTCATCTGTACTTCTCATTCTTCTTCACTATTCTCATCAACACTTTCATTACCTTTCTAATAAAATTTGTAGTTCAGTGTCCCTTGTTTGAAACAGTATGTTGTTACGTTTCAATGCAGCAGTTCCTCTCCATTCTTCCAGAGCAGCTCTTCTCAACCTGTAGGGTGCTAACTCTTGGAGGGGATCAAATGATCCTTTCAGTAGAGTTGTCTAAGACCATATGAAAACACATAGTTTTATGTTATAATTAATAATACTTGCAAAAATGAAGTTATGAAATAGCCATGAAAATAATTGAGGGGGGCTAGTGATTACTATTACATGAGGAATTGCATTAAAAGGCACAGCATTGGGAAGACTGAGAACTATTGTTCTAGAGAAAGTTCATTTTATCTCATGTCTACACCTTTGGTTTCTAGAGCAGTGAGTAGGGAATCATATAATATCCATGTTTGTTGTTAAAACAAATTTAGTTAATGGGAATTTAAAAAGTGGAAATGCTCTACGGGATGAGTATTTACCTGTGCAAAGAAGATAGGAGATATCCATTAGATCAGGATTGAAATATGAGCATCAATCTGTTTGAGCATGTGGAAAGGAACTGGTCATACAAAAAAAGCATAAGAAACATAGGATAAAAGTGGGAAATGATAAAAAGCTTTACCAGAAGATGTTAAGAAAATTGTGAGAAACATGTAATGTGTAATATAGCATGAAAATTGAGAAAAATATATTGGAAAAGTGCAGTTATTCTCAGATATGGAAGTATACTTAGTATGCTCAAATATTACTATGACTTCATCAAGATAACTTTGTTTATGACATATTCTTAGATCATCCTTGAAATAGTATGTTATTTTTGAAGGTATCAGATACATTTTAATAATCTTTAATCTCATCAATATTATTTTTTAAAATACTGAACCAACAACCAAAGAGCCTACACAGCTGGACCTATGCCTCTCTGCATATATGTAACAGATATGCAGCTTGGTCTTCATGTGGGTCTTGAACAACTTGAGCATGAGATATCCCAAAAGCTGTTGGTGCCTTTCAGTGAAATATGTTCTGCTAGCTGGGCTGCCTTGTCTGGCCTCAGTGGGAGAGGATGCACCTACTTCAGAAAAGATTTGATGTACCAAGGTGAAGAGGGACCCACCATCCACTCAGAGTAGAGGGGGAGGGGAGAATGAGGGGAAGAATTGTGGAAGGAGGTTACTAGGAGGGGGACAGTGAATGGGATATAAAGTGAATAAATTAAATATATATGTTTTTATATATGCATAAATATTAATATAAATATATATTTATATATATAAATATTTACGTATATCTTATTAATTTGATGTTTAACTAAATACAATAAATAAATAAATAAATAAATAAATAAATAAATATGGTTGCATGTCTTACCAAGTTTATTTTGTAGTATTAATTTAAATAAATAAAATTTAAAATATCATCTCAAATTTTTTTCTTTCTAGTGATATTGTAGAGTTACTTTTTTAATCAAAAGATTGGTAAAAGATTTTAATCTATAGAAGTCTGTAGAAGCCTAAAGTAATTATGTAATTATTTACTTAGGAACTTATTAACTTTTGACAGCTAGTAACTACTAATTTCTTTTTCTACTTTCCTTTGTGAGCATGCTGTCAAAAATTTAATAAAAAACAGGGACAGCTTAACTTCTTATCAGTGATGCTCTATCTTCTTTGTATTTAAAACTATAAAATGAGAGTTGCCATTAGTATATCTCATCTCTCCAAGACTTTTATCAAGAAGTGTGTTGAATAATATCAAATGCCTTTTCAGCATCCAATGAGATAATCATGTTTTTTTTTTCCTGTTTGTTTATATGCTGGATTACACTGACAATTGTTTTTCTTCTAAATAGCCATTTTACTGAGGCTCTTAATAAATACAGGCTTGACACTGTGGCTGACCAAGTTACAAACACAACTTACTTTATTCTGAGAGGCGAACTATTAAGGGTTTATAGATGGCTTCTTAGCCTTCATAGTCATAACACACGATCAGAGCCACAAATCTGTTTTATGACTATCAGAGAAGATGTTTCCATTTCAATTATTTCTTTTTTATTGGACATTTTATTTATTTACAATACAGATGTCATCCCTTTTCCTCATTTCCCCTCCCTAGAACCCCCATCCCAACCCCCTCATCTTTATGCTTTGATATCATTTTGATTACATTCATGTATTATTGTCAGTTCCAGGTTGAGGGTCTAGCAATACAATAGATGCAAATAGTCAAGGAACAAGCAAGATAATAAACACAAATAGTCAAAGAAAAAGCAGGGCATTAAATCCAGTTATGTGAACACTCCTGTGAACACTCCTGTGGTCACTGTTTCTAAAGGCTTATCAGGATGACCAAAGTATCTGAGCCTACTTCCCTGTCCTAGCCCAAGGTCATTTTCATGTCTAAAGTCTATTCCTTGTTGTAGCCTAAAATTTAGATTCCTATCTAAAATTACTTCTTTGTTCTATCCTAAAAATGTCAGATTCTTGCCTGAAGCCTAATTCCTTGTCCTTGGCCAATGTCATATTTCTGCCAAGCAGACCATTCCCTTGTCCTTGGCCCTTGTCAGATTCTTGTCAAGCAGCCCCAAAGGCTCTCTGCCTCTCCCTCTTTCTTTATTTCATTAACAAGACTAAGTCTGACATTGACAGATTTTAATATGTTGAACAATCCCTGTATGTATGAAATGAAGTCCACAAGATTATGGTAGATGATATTTTTGATGTGTTCTTGGAATCAGTGTGTGAGTGTATTTTTTCATCAGTGTTCATGAGGAAAAGTGGTTTGTAACTGCTTTCTTTGTTGAATCTTTGTGTGGTTTGAGCATCAGGCTGTCTATGGCCTTATAAAATGTGTTTGACATTGTTTCTTCTGTGTCTACCCTGTGGAATAAGTTGAGGGTATTGGTGTTTGCTGTTCTTTGAAAGCCTGATAGAATTCTATGCTAAAACAACCTGGCCCTGGGCTTTTGTTGGGGGTACAGGGGAAACTTTTAATGACTGCTTCTATTTCCTTAGAAATAATAGGGTTTTTAAAATTGTTTATCTCATCTTGAGTTAATTTTGTTAACTGGTATCTATCAAATGAGAAATTGTTTCCGATCCTTTTACTCTGAGGTAATATCTATCTATTTCTTAGAGTTCAGGAATTTTCCTATACACAGTAGAATAATGATTTCTGTTTTCATATTCATTCTGTTAGCACATTTTTTTTTAAAATTTGAGAAATGAACCCACTGATATTGAGAGATATTTTGTTTTGTTGTTGGATTAACGTTAGGTCCTGGCTTTTCCTTCCAGCCCCATGTTCTCACAAATAAGATTCACACTCAAAATATATTTACAAGTGCCTTGGCCATATAACGAGGCTCTTCTCCAACTAGATATACTTAAAATCTTCCATTTATTCTAGCCTACATTTTTCCACATGGCTAGTTATCTGTTCTCAGAAACCATGCATCTGTCTTGTCACATCTTCCTAGGAATGCTGTATGCCTAGCTCTATCCCAAAATACTCTCACCCCTCAGATGTCCCACCTTCTATTTCCTGCTGAAGCCATAGGCCATATGCTTTATACTTGACAGGTGATGCATCCAAACAATACACAAGATATTCTCTCTACATTGTTGTTGTGGTGTGTGTGTGTGTGTGTGTGTGTGTGTGTGTGTGTGTGTGCATGTGTGTGTGTGTGCCCATCTGTGACCATGTGTGCTTTCCTTTTCTATTTTTCTGGTGTGAGGTTATGTATCTGCTGTTTTCTCATAGGTATGATTCTCCATTCTTAAGATGGGGTTTATTTCCTGTACTTTTCTGTGGGGATGTATTTGTAGATAGATATTATTTAAATTTGACTTTGTCATGGAATATCTTGCTTTTTACATCTAAAGTAATTAAAGTTTTATTGGTGTGTTGTCTGTGCTCACATCTGTAATCTCTTAGAGCCTGAAAGACATTTGTCCAGGCCTTTCTGCTTTATAGAATCTCTGTTGAGAAGTTGGATGTAATTTTAACAGGTTTTTCTATATATGTTATATGAACTTACTGATTGGCATTTCCACTTGCAGTTTTTAATATTCTTTCTTTCTTATACATATGTTTAGTGCTTCAATTACTATGTGGTATACTGACTTTCTTTTCTGGCCCAATATTTTTAGTGTTGTTTAAGCTACTTGTATCTTTATAGGCATATCCTTCTTAATGATAGGACCATTTTCTTCCATGATTTTGTTAAAAATATTTTCTAGGTCTTTAGGCTGGGATCTCCTTTCTTTTTTTATTACTATTATTCATAAATTTAGTCTTTCTGAGTCTTAGACTTCTTAGATGTTTTGTGTCAGAAATACTTAGATTTAATTTTTTTTTTTTTTTTTTTTTGGCCTATGGATCAATTTCTACTATTGTATCTTCAATTCCCAAGATTCTTTCTTCTATCTCTTTTATTCTGTTAGTGGTACTTGTGTCTATAGTCCCTGTTTGCTTCCATGAACATGCCATCTCCAGATATCCAGTGTTCCCTTAGATCGTATGTTTTGTTTCTTCTATTCCCATTTTCAAGTCCTGAGCAGGTGAACAAGTTGGTTTTGGAATGGTTTTACTCACATTTTCTACACCTTTTTTTTTCTTTCATTCCTTTTATATTTTACTTTTTTCCCCTCTATTGGCTTTCCTTAATAGATTTATCTGTTTCCTCCCATTGTCGGTTTTTATTTTCCTGGTTTTCTTTAAAGGATTTATTCATTTCCTCCTGTTTGTTCAAATTTTTCTGAATTTCTTTTTTTCTAATTTTTTATTTTTTATTGCATATTTTATTTACATTTCAGATGTTATCCTTTTACCCATTTTCTACCCCCCAACCAGAAACCTCCTATCCTATCCCCACTCCTCCTTCTTCTATGAGGATGTGTCTCCGCCTACTCCTTCCCTTCCACCTCCCCACCCTCAAATTCCTCCACACTCAGCATCCAGCCTTCATGGGACCAAGGATTTCCTCTCTCACCTATGCCCCACAAGGCCAACCTCCCCTACATATACAACTGGAGCCATGGATCCCTCTCTATGTGCTCCCAGGCTGGTGATTTAGATGCTGGGAGCACTGGTTGGTTGGTATTGTTGCTCCTTTCATGGGGCCTCAAACCCTTTCAGCTTCTTCAGCTCCTTCTCTCTAAAATACCTTGGTGTGAAGCTAACCAAGCAAGTGAGAACTCAAGTCTCTGAAGAAAGAAATCAAAGAAGATCTTTGAAGATGGAAAGATCTCCCATGCTCGTGGACTGGCAGGATAAATATAGTAAAAATGGCCATTTTGCCAAAAGCAATCTACAGATACAATGAAATCCTCATCATGTGGGAAGCCGACAGAAAGCAGCTATCATCCTTGCAGTCATCTTGAGTCATATACCCTGACAAGAGACTTGTTTACAACAGCCTACAACAGCTGAGCACACTCTGATCACATCTTGTTTTAGATACCCAGGATCTTCCCTTGGGTGTGTGAGACTCAAAGGTGTGATTTAGAGCCTAGCTTAAAGGTGTGATTTAAAGGTGTGATTTAGAGATAAGACTTAAAGGCATGACTTAAGAAGTGAGATATATAAAAGGGGAGAGGCAGACAGAAGAAATTATTAGACACTTGACTAGACACTTGGAAGAAGTAACTTGGAACTGAGAAAGAGACTAGTAACTTAGGACTGGGATTAGGACCTGAGACTTGGTACTAGGAACTAAGAACTTGGAGAGAAGAAGAGAGACTGAAGAATAAACAGGATTGAATCACACTCTGTCTGGTCTCCATTCTTCACGTCCATCCTTTCTCTTGCTGAACTCTGACCTGAGAACTGGAGCAGCTTGGGGCAGTGCAGGCTCTAACCATTTAGGCCCCAAGGCTTTTGGCAGTGCAGGTTCCAACACTTATAGAGCGGTCTGTGACATTTTGGCCCCCAAGCGCAGGGTAGTGCAGTCCGTGACACCATCAAAATTCCAAATCAATTATTCATAGAGATAGAAAGAACAATCTGAAAATTCATTTGGAATAACAACAACAACAACAACAAAAAATCAGGATAGCAAGAACTATTCTCAACAATAAAAGAACTTCCAGAAGAATCACCATCCCTGACCTCAAACTGTACTACAGAGTAATAGTGATTAAAACGGCATGGTATTGGTACAGAGACAGCAAAAAGAACAATGGAATAGAATTGAAAAATCGAGAAATAAACCCACACACCTATGGTCATTTGATCTTTGACAAAGGAGCTAAAACCATCCAGTAAAAAAAGGACAGCATTTTCAATATATGGTGCTGGTTAAATTGGAAGTCAGCATGTAGAAGAGTGCAAATCAATCCATTCTTATCTTTTTGTACAAAGCTCAAGTCCAAGTAGATAAAGAACTGTCACATAAAACCAGATACACTGAACTTAATGGAAGAGAAGGTGGAGAAGACCCTCAAATACCTAGGCACAGGGGGAAAATTCCTGAACAGAACACCAATGGCTTCTACTCTAAGAGCAAGAATTGACAAATGGGACCTCATAAAATTGCAAAGCTTCTGTAAGGCAAAGGACACTGTCAATAAGACAAAATGGCAACCAACATATTGGGAAAAGATCTTTACCAATCCTGAATTTCTTTAAGAGATTTGTTTATTTTCTTATAGGATTCCCTATAATATTAATAAGATTAGTTTTAAGATCATCTTTCTAGCTTTCTGTTTTCCTTACTCTGCCTAAGTTTGACTGTCCTGGAACTTGCTCTGCAAATTCACCTTGAACTCAGATATCTGCATGTCTCTGTCTCCTGTAATGCTGGGATTAAAGGTGTGTACCACCATGCCTGAATTTAAGCTTTTTCTCACCTAGAACCAGCTTTGTCCTAGGCTGGCCTTGAACTCAGAGATCTCTTTGGCTTTGTCTCTTGGGATTAAAGGTGTGTGCTACCATGCTTGGATCTAAACTTAGCTGGGTAGGATCTTGCCCCAAAATCCCTTAATCTGTTATCTCCTAGAACATAGGATTCAGTTCCATTTCACTTCCTGGTGCCCCTTTAATACTCAAACCATATATTTTATATTTTTCCTTTCTAAGCTTGCTATGCTAGTTCAAAACGCTCTTCATGAGACTTAACCAGAGAACAAAGTCTCTGCTTTGGCTTTTGTGAGACTTCTTTGTCAATAAATCAGTTAGTATAAACCTTTTTTACTTTAGCCTCAGGTAGACTCTTTAGACAAGAGCAAAAAGCAGCCACATTCTTCACCAAAATATCACAAGAATAGTCTCTAGATCGCATACTGAAATTCTTCTCCGTTGAAAACTCTTGGGCCAGGTCTGCACAGTTCAAAACATACTCAGCAACAAAGTCTTCTATACTCCTATTAGGAGATCCCATTAAGCCCCATTTAAAGCATTCCACTTCTTTCTTGTGCTTTCAGCTGCATTGGAATATTTAGGGCTCAGGCTTGTCATAGTGGGATATGTGGGGTTTGATGGTGTCATACTGCCATGGCTAATGTTGATTGTTTTCCTATCCTGGCCTCTAGGTATCTGGGTTTGGGGTAATTTTTGATTTGGATGCTAATTTCTGAGTTAATCTTCTGGATGTATGGTTTTTTTCTTTGGTTTTGGTTTGCTTTCTGTTCTTCTGGCCCAAGTGGCCTGTGGTTGTGTTGGCCAGGGAGAACACAGTATTATCAATTTCTCTCTGCTGGGGTTTATGGTACTGTCATTGCCAATGGGGTTTTAGGTGTTCTTGGAGCTGCTGTGGCCTCTGAGGTTCCAGGTACTGATGTGTCCTCTAGTAGAGCAGAGAGCTTTTGCTGGAGTTATAATTGATTTTTTTTTATTGGACAAAATGTACCTGATGATGTCTGTAAATATATATAGTAGATGTAGTAGCAGTTCCATAGATGCTTTTATATTTTGTAAACAAATAGCTTAAATGCCAGCAAATCTAAATATTATGTGTGTTTGTATGTATATACTGCTTTAGGTTTTACTTGAATGCTGATGAAAGTAGTTAAAGCAAATCACTTTAATTGATCTCTAGTACTCATGTATAATAACTATTTTTTTTGTTTTACACAGATATCATAAATTATGCAAAAAAGTCCCTGGACCAATAGCAGAGCTCCGTCATGCAGTATATCTTTGACTGGGGAAATAGTATGAAGTTCTTATTTCTAAAAACAAAACAGTCGTTTCTTATTTGTCATAATGTTATCAAATGGTTTTGTTGTATCTATTGGAACTGTATTTTTTCTGTTTTTTTTTAATTTGTCATGTTACAAAATACAATATTTTAGTTCAAAACAGTAAACCAATATTAAATATGACACTATAAATAGTTATGTAATAAAGACTTAAATTTTGAAATATTTAATTGGCACCTATAATTCTATTTTAAGATATATAAGTTTGTTCATTCTAAAGTTGTTCATATAACATTTTTAATCCTATGTGTGAATTCTGTACATGTCAGATCTGATTTGGATTGAGATCTGAGAGGATTTCCCTGACTTATTTAAATAGAGCAAGTCTAATCACAATAGTTCTAATAATGAGAAAATATTTCCCAAGGATTTCAAGCAGATGAGGCCTAAGAACTCAACTTGGTAATACTGTCTTGTTTGTGGAAGAAGGGGGTCATGAACAGTGGATGTTTCTCAAAGCTAAAAAAAGGATACAAGCAGCCAGAAAAAAAAATGAGAATGTTGGTCTAATTGAAAGAAATTGAATCCTGCCATCAATAATAAACAGTAGAAAATCTATTTCTCATAGATTGTTTGTTTAAAGAATAAAAGTACCACATTTATATCACAAAAGAATTCCTGCTGATAAATAAATTAAAATGATACAGTTCCATTTTCATTTTATTCTCAAAAGAATAAATGGGCACTAAATTCCATGGATGCAAACAACTCTGTGTAGATATTATGTGTTTCATTACAGTAGCCTTACATTATTAACAAACTAATCTTACAAAATTAAGAGAATATGTGAGTAAGAAAAACACATGTAAATTATTTTTAAAATAAAAAAACTGATAAGGAAACAAAATCCAAATTATTTAAAACTCTACTGAATGAGTAGAAAACTTTCTCCATAAAATAAACAGCAAGTTAAAAACAGAGGGATGAAAACATTGTTTGTATTCTGAGGCAAACAAATGGTAGGATAGGATAATGGATAGACATGATTAAATTGGTTATTTTTAAATGTTATAATCAATGCAGTAATGATTTTGTAATTATAATAAAATATTTAACAAATCTTAAAAGCAAGTGACAATTACACTTATTCTTTAGACAAAAAGAAAATGTGCATTGTTTCACTGACAAAAGATGAAATAAATTTCAAGAAATATAAGAAAATTAGAAACAAATATTTGGCAAATATAAATAAAAATCTGTTGTCTAAAAAATTAATAAATTTTAGTTAGATAATGTGAACTTTAAAATATGTGAGGATTTTAGGGGAATAACAACAATTCAGGACAATGCAGGAATTCTAAATGCTTTAGGTTTTTATTCATCTGGGAAGTGTTTTAACTATTAAACTATGAACATTTGTAGGTCAAAGAAACATGTTCTAACTTTTGTCAGTATGACAAAAACAGTTGGAATATTTTTCAATTAAGATTGGTGAGTGTTCAGTCCTCACCCATCATTGCATGGCACAGGCTAGGCAGTCACCACTATGGAAAACAAGAATGTGGTCGGGACGGTATAGAAAGAGAAGTGGGGCAGTTTATGCACTGTGAAGAGAGGTGGGGCTGGAGACTCAGCAGTGAGGAGGAACAGCCTGATGTGAGAGGCCTGTGTCCCCACCCATGATCATAGTGAGGTCCTGGTCCATGAAGCTGCTTAAGAGAGTGTCTGGGTATATAATCCTACTACAGCAAGTATCTGTGTTGATGCCCATGGTTCATGTTACCACCAAAGGCCAAGAAGATGTCTATCATCTAGACTGCCGCCTGAGGTCATATGTGTGTCCAACTGCCTCACTTGGTAGAACTGCCTCTGCCCCTAATGTAAGTAAGAGAGCTGGTGAGCTAAGCAACTCAGCTACCTCCAATGCCCAGACTCAGGGTTCTGAACTGGCATACCCTTACATCTATACCACTTATGAGCTCCTGCAGCATGTGAAGGTATTAGTTCTGCAGATTCATAGCTGCAGGATCTCCATGACAAAGAGAAACAATAAGATATCCCCAAGAAGTTCCAGTGAGGATTGATGGTCCAGTATTGATGATGTAGAAGCCAGAGGCCTTAAACCACAATGACTTACTACAATAAACATTTACAAGTAGTGTGGACAAAAGCATATAATGTGTGACCCACTGACACACTACCACTTCCATGGTAAGTTGTTGCTTTTGTTCTTGTTTTGTTTTGTTTCTTTTAAAGAGGTAGATCAGAAAGGTGGAGATTAGATATGCAAGAACTGGGAAATGAAAGAGATTGAAATACATGGTGTAAAATTTACAAAGAAACAAAAAAATATATGAAAAAAAAAAAGACTGAGTCCTGGCCCCAGTACTCTTTGTATCATATTTAGCCTCTAGGCATAAATCAGCTCACACATGTTATGTGGACATATATTATATGATGAACTAAAAACATAAAAGTGAGAAAAACCTATATGTTAAAACTAGGTGTGGATGGTTATTTTACATTACATGTGGCTTATTATTTGATCCAAGGAATGGACTAGCTGACTTATATCTAATTTTATTTTCCTTTTTATTATTTTATTTATTTGCATTTTAAATATTATCTCCCTTCCAGGTACCCTCTTCACAAGCCCCTCAGCCTCTTCCCCCTCCTCTTCACCTCTAAAAGGGTGCTCCTCCACTCACACACCTACTCCCACCTCACCCCTCTAGCATCCTCCTTCTCCGGGGCATCAAGCCTCCACAGGGCCAATCATATCCCTTCCCACTGAGAACAGACAAGACAGTCCTCTGCTACATATGTCACAGGAGTTGTGGACCAGCCCACGAATGCTCTTTGGTTGAGGGCTTAGTTTCTGGGAGCTCTGAGAAGTCTCAGGGTTAATACTGTTGTTATTTTTATGGGTGGCAGTCCCCTTCAGCTCCTTCAGTCCTTCCCCTAACTCTTCCATAACAGTCCTTGAGCTGAATCCAATTGTTGGCTGTAAGTATTTGTAATGGTCTCGTTCAGGTACTAGTAGAACTTCTCACAGGACAACCATGCCAGGTTTCTGTCTGCAAACATAACATGACATCATCAATTGTGTTGGGGTTTGGTGCCTATACATGGAATGGATCCTAAGTAGGGGCTGTCTCTGGATGTCCTTTCCTTAAGACTATGCTCTAATTTTTGTGCATGTATTTCCTTTAAGCAGGAAAACTTCTAAGTCAAAAAATTTTAAAATTGTTGGGTGGTACCATCCCTCAGCTGGGATGGGGGAAGGATGTCAATCTACTGGAGATGGTCTTTTCAGGTTCTATTTTCCCACTGTTGGGCATTTTACCTAAGATCATCCCCATTAGGTCCTAGGAGCCTCTCATATCCCTAGTGGCTGGGACTTTCGTGAGGTTCCCACTGTCCCCCACTCCCCCACTGCTGCATATTTCTATTCCATTTCCTGGTCCTCTAGGCTTTCCTCCTGTCTCCACCCATGCCTGATCCTGTACCCTTTTCCCTTCTTCCTCACTTTTCCCACCCAGATCCCTCCCTTCCCCATGTTCAAAGCAGCTTCTTTTCTTGATTTTTAAGAATTCATATATACATACAGTACAATGTGATCAGATTCTCACTGTACCTTTACTTCCAATATACGCCATTCTCTATGATCCCTCAATCTAAGGTGTTGGTTTTGAAAATTGTAGTTGTACTAATTACAGACAGGAACATGTACTAATAATGCTCAGGAAACATCATGGAAGAAGGGAAGAGATGATCATAATATCCAGAAGCCCAGGACTCATGCTGTTAGAGTGTTTTAAGTTTCCCATTGCTGTGAAAAGACACCATGACCAAGATAACTCTTGTAAGGGACAACATTTCCATGGGTCTAGCTTACAAATTCAGAGGTTTAGTTCATTATCATCACAGCAGGAAGCATGGAATTATCAAGGCAGGAATAGCACTAGAGAAGGAGCTGAGATATCTATATCTTCATCCAAAGGAAGCCAGGAGCAGACTCTCTCCCACATGGCTAGAAGGAGAGTCTAAAGCCCACCCCCACAGTGACACACTTCATCCAACATGGCCACACCTCCAAATAGTGTCACTCTCTGGGCCAATCATATTCACAGCACCACAGATATCTTACAGATATAATAGGAAAACTGAACCCATAACATTTCAAAAATATTGCCTAAACAGGAACTCCACAATGATAACATTGGTTAATATGCAACTATGGAAGGTGCAATTTTCTCAAGAACCTTCCCATCCATGAAAAGCTCCCTACTGGCAAAATTACTGCTGAAAATTAGTCTTCTAAGACTTCTGCTATAAGAAACACTAAATGGACACAGTAGGTTGTAGGCATAGATACATATGTGTGTACATGTAACAATAACCAGAAGAGCTCAAGAATTTGAGAGAAAGTTGTGATTATTGAAATTGGAGGGCAAGAGGGTGGACTTTGAGGCATTAAAACCAAGACTGTGATAGAGATGTCTACGCTAATACTTCTTTTAATACAAATACACTACTGAAGATTTAGTTTAGGATGATAAAGGGGATGAGGGTGATAGTCTATTGGATCTCAATAAAAATCAAAACAAAACAGAAGCATAGAGCTATTGTTTAATATATTTATAGTTTACTTACTGAGTGTGTGAGACCATTTCTTGAAGGTTTACTCTAGGACCTTCATAATACTTTGTATTCTCCCTTAAGACTATAGCTTTGTTCTCTTCCTCAGAAGAGCTCAGGAATAACTGCCTAGTTGACTTTATTTTCATTTCTTTGTCACAGTGGTCATGCTCAGAAGCTGTGGTTTAACTGAGGTAGTGATTTCTCTTAGTGTGTTTTGACATTAGCATGGATCATGATAATAAACTGGACATTATACTTAAATGAGCCAAGGGATAATATGATTTCATGAATTGTTAATATGATGCATCATATAAATCTCACTGTTGTTTATGAATATAATTAAGTCACATATAAATGTTAAGTGAATAAAATTTATAACAGAATTGCAAATTCTGTTTTATGTAAAATATCGCAACGGCACCAAGGAGGTGTAAAAATTTATGAGATCATGGAGGTATAAGCCTACGTACTAAATAGAAGGTGTTTAATACGAAAATGCAACTTTTAAAAAGTATAACCTTAAGATTAAATGATAATAATAATTGTAAGAAGATGGCATAGACACATTAGATACTTAGAGACTAAATGTAAAATTCATTTTATAGAAACTCAGAATTCATAAAACTCTTTTTTTAGCTGCCATATTTAAAGCCTCCTATCAAACTAGACTTTCTGTTATTTACTCTTTTCCTGAAGTACTTTGACACACTGTTAATTTAGTTCAAGCTAGCACACCATGGCTGAATAGATTTTAAGTTTAGGTGTATTATAATATCTTCAAATGAACAAAGTTGGTGTGTCTGTCAAACCTTTTCATTTTCTCAGTTGAACATGCTGTGTAAATAATAAGACATCAGAATCCCAAACAATTGAAGGTAGAGAGAGAGAGTACTGAGGAGAGAGACAGAGACACAGAGACACAGAGATACAGACACATACACACACACACACACA
>JANHMN010000012.1:70798525-70864489 GCA_030674055.1 Rhabdomys pumilio | reverse complement strand
AGAGAGAGAGAGAGAGAGAGAGAGAGAGAGAGAGAGGCAGGCAGAGGGAGAGAGAGGTGGGGAAGGAAGAGCAGAGAGGAACAGAGAATTTTTATTCTTTACTTCTTTAGCACCTTTAGCACGTATGAAGGAATCTCATGTATATGTTGGAAAATTCTGCTATTTAAACATCATAGTCTACCGATGTCCAGACAGCTCCCCTGTGATCACCACAAAGTAGAGGACTCCCTTGCTCAGCAGGGCTTCTTCTAGATCTTGTCTGTGGAACTAGGCTCCAACATTTTCCTTGAGGAATATCACATAATCCTTGACAAATTTACAGGTTCAACTTCCTGGAATGCCTCTTCAAGCAAATGAGGTGTCCCTAGTACCTTAAACTCAGCCAATGAACTTCACCCTAAGAAGAACCCCTTTCTATTTTCCAGGGCTTATATAGTGCTTATTCACCTTGAATAAAAAACACAAGCTCTTTCGTTGAATACCATCTGAGAAAGCTGTTTCTTTGCATGCCATCTAAAAGAACTGTAACACTGAAATCTTTGGAGATCTCCTCCTAACATTCAGTATACTGCTGACACACCCATTTCTGACTTCATTCTTTCCCACCCAGTGTGCATTAGCGCCTAGACACCCTGAGGGAAGAAGTGTACTAGTTACTTGGCTCCTCTCCATCCTTCCCATGCCTGGTATACGGTGTTGTCTGGACATCCCAAGGGAAGAAGCAGAAAATAGACCATGAGATAGCACCATACATGATACATGTGACTGGATATTTTAAACATGAGCAATTTGCGTAAGCAATCATTTTAGCAGGCAGGATGACTAGTTATTTTTGACCATGAAAACTCTGACCTTCAGAAAAAGGAGGAAAAGTATTCACTTGGGTTTGTTTAGACATGTCTGGGCATGTCCTTGCTTGCCTTTTCATTTTTTGGTCACTTTGCCCTGGAGGGACTTTATATTTTTATTATGGCTATATTCAACATGTTGTTGATGGTCTTACTAACCATGAATTTTTGTTATTTGTTTCAAGCTGCTTTCATTTTTTATTCTCACACCAGCAGGCTCTTAGGAACAGTAGTTCCTCTGTGCAGTGCAATCTTAAGATAGAATTGAAGACCTCCAAACTCAGGCGACCCTTACTCAAGTCTTGGGAAATCACGGCCACCCAAATATCGCAAGACACTGTACCTGGATGCAATCAGCAGAAGTTTATTAGAAGTTTATTAGAAGTTTATTAGGCCAAGGTCAATTTGTTTGCTCACACAGGAGCTGAGTTGACAAAAGACCAGCAAGCTGAGAGGCTTTTTATAGCACAGGGTGGGGAAAGGAAGGAATTTTTGCGTGGTTACACATAATTGGTTGCTTTACAATTTTTGATCATCAGCAGGCTGTACCAATCGATGGGGGCAGAGGGCAGTTCCTGCAGGCAGAAGCTTATCTAGGTTAGCAGAGCATCTAGTTAGACTTAAATTACAGCTTTCTGGAACACTGGGGAAAGGTTAACCAAGGAAACATAACACAAAAACAGTAGAAAGGTAGAAAGTTAGCTAGTTCCTGTAACCACCCAGATGACTTGCATCTTTCTTTGTGGTCAGGAATGTGTCTTCCTGCTTTGGGCCTTCCCCACCCACAGGTGGGTTCTCTTCCCTGAGGTTGAAGGAATGTTAACCTAGCAAGTGTCCTCTGACTCAGGGATAATGTACCCCTTTCAGGATGTGGAATGTATCCTGGGGCAGTGAAGGCCCCAAATCTTACATTCAGTTCTGCTTCCTTGAACTAGTGAACCTTCATTCTTTTGCTCAGGTCTAGGGGTCATAAAAACTTTCTATATTTTTCATGCCCTTTAAAGAAAAGCCTGTATATATATTTTAAAAAATGATCTTTATAATTTTTCACTCTACAGAATCACCATCTGGCCCCAAAGACCTCTCCTTTACCCTATTCTTTTGCCACCAAAAGTCAGAGTACATTATATTTTATTTTATTCTTAGAAATTAAATGAGCAAGGAATTGGGCCTTCCAGGAACTCTGACCCGGGCAGTATCTTAGGTAAGGAAAAAGCAACACCAGCCCAAAACAGGGAGTAGCTGGGACCCACTAGGACCCAGGAAGTCACTCCTGGCCTGGAGAACTAGTTCCTTCTGGTCTGAGCCCAAGTACTGAGCAGATCCTGGGCTGCATCTCTGAACCCAATCTCACAGAACTCAGAGAAATCTGGCCTCTCAGGAGCTCTAACCTGGGCAGTATCTTAGGTAAGGAGAAAGCAACACCAGCCCAAAACAGGGAGTAGCTGGAACCCACTAAGACCCAGGAAGTCACTTCTGGCCCAGAGCCTTGGTTTCTTCCTGTCTGGGCCCAGGAACTGAGCAGATCTTGGGCCTCAGCTCTAACCACATTAGCAACACCCACTCCACACAGTTCTGATACAACCAAAATAATAGGATAGATAGGCTCCAGTCAGAGACAGGGCAGGTAGCACTAAGGAAATCCAGATGGTGAAAGGCAAGTGCAAGAACATAAGCATCAGCAACCCAGGGTACATGGCATCATTAGAACCTAATTCTCCCACACAAGAAAGTCCTGAATTCCCCATATCACTAGGAAAGCAAGATTCAGATATAAAATCACTTCTGATGATGATGATAGAGGACTTTAAAAAGGACATTAAATAACACTCTCAAAGAATTTGAGAAGAACACAGGTAAAGAGGTAGAAGTCCTTAAAGAGGATACACAAAAAATCCCTTAAAGAATTACAAGAAAACACATCCAAACAGGTGAAGGAATTGAACAAAACCATCCAGGACATAAAAGTGGAAGTAGAAACAGTAAAGAAATCTCAAAGAAAGGCTACCCTAGAGATAGAAAACCTAGGAAAGAAATCAGGAGTTATAGATGCAAGTATCACCAACAGAATACAAGAGACAGAAGAAAAAATCTCAGGTGCAGAAGATAACACAGAAAATATTGACACAACTGTCAAAGAAAATGCAAATGCAAAAAGTTCTTAACACAAAGCATCCAGAAAATCCAGGAAACAATGAGAAGAGCAACCCTAAGGATAGAAGAGATAGATAAGTATAGATGAGAGTGAAGATTCCCAAATTAAAGGGCCAAAAAATATCTTCAACAAAATTATAGAAGAAAACTTCCCTAACCTAAAGAACGAGATGCCCATCAACATACAAGAAGCCTATAGAACGCCAAATAAATTATTCCAAAAAAGAAATACCTCCCATCACATAATAATCAAAACACCAAGTGCACAAAACAAAGAAAGAATATTAAATGCAGTAAGGGAAAAAGGCCAAGTAACATATAAAGGCAGATCTATCAGAATTACACCAGACTTCTCACCAGATACTATAAAAGTTAGAAGATGCTGGACAGATGTCATACAGACCCTAAGAGATCACAAATGCCAGCCCAGGCTACTATACCCAGCAACCCTCTCAATTACTATAGATGGAGAAACCAAGATATTCCACAACAAAACCAAATTTACACAATATCTTTCCACAAACCCTACATTACAAAGGATAATAGTGGGAAAGCTCCAATACAAAGAGGGAAACTATACTCTAGAAAGAGCAAGAAAGTAATTCGCTTCCAACAAATACAAAAGAAGATAGCCACACAAGGATAATTCCACCTCTAAACAAAAATAACAGGAAGCAATAATCACTGTTCCTTAATATATCTTAGCATTAATGGACTCAATTCATTAATTAAAATACATAAGTTAATTGACTGGATACATAAACAGGACCCAGCATTTTGCTGCATACAGGAAGCCTATCTCAGTGACAAAGACTTTCTTTTAGAGTAAAAGACTGGAAAACAATTTTTCAAGCAAATGACCCTAAGAAACAAGCTGGAGTAGCCATTCTAAAATCTCCAGCCCAAGAACACAAAAGGGAGGAACTCATGACTCCACCTGTATAGGTATCTGAGGGTGGTCTTGCCAGGCATCAGTGGAAGTGGAGGGCCTTGGTGCCTGAAAGTTTGGATTCCCTAGTGTTGGGGAATATTGAGAGAAGGGAAGCAGGAATGAAAGGATGGTGGGAACACACCTTCATAGTAATGTGAGGAGGGGGGATTGGGTAAGGGGTTAGGCATCAGTGGAAGTAGATGGCCTTGTTACATGAAAGCTTGGATTTCCTAGTTTTGGGGAATTCAAGAGCAGGGAGGTGGGAATGGGAAGATGGTGGGAACACACCCTCATAAAAACTCCCAGAATTATGTGGATTAGACATGACAGAGGCAGATTGCCAGAAGGCTACGTTCAGAATTCAAACAAAAAATTATCTTGATACTAAAATTTGTTTTGAGAATTGTATATTGCAGAATACACAGCCTCGGTGTATCTACTCATCAAGTAAGCTGAGCAGACCTGCTTGAACCTCTGATGTCCTGCTATTTCAGCTGGATGCAGTGAAGACACAGCATCAGAGGCTTATCAGTTTACTCTTCCCCCTACCCCTCTTTTAATATCTCAATGCTCATAATCAGCTTGAAGAAGTTAATGAAAAATCTGTGCCCCTATTCCCTGCACTTGGGGACTGAGGCAGTTAATATTGGGCTATTTTTCTAGGGAAAAGTAGTGGTTTTGTTAGAACAGGGAGAATCAGCTAGGATTTATTTCATAGCCATAACCTATTGGTAGAAATAAGTATAATTGTTATGAAGATGAAGTTATAATTTCTTAAATGGCACAAAAATTTACTTTGATTTTAAATTTAAGGTTTTCATTGGTACAGCTTTTTATTGATATGAAAGTGAGATGAATATCGTTACTGTCATTGACATTGTGCCTGTAAAACATATTTAGGAATACAAGGCCTAGACCCAGTCCTTTTTTAACTTTTCTAAATGATTTGAGATGGTTAGACTGTGAGTTAAGGGCCTATAGCAAATTCATAACTCTGAGTTTAATGTTAGGGTGTTTTCCATATTTTAATTAGTAATAGCTGAGAAGAGTTAACAGAAAATAGTTCAGATTACCTTACATGGATAGTTGGTTTTCAAAATGTCAGAAGTCCACAGAATTGATGTTACAAACATTTCTGTATTAATGTTCATTTTGATTAGAGACCTGTCTGCTCCTGACAGCTTCCTTTCTTGGATTCTAAGAAGAAATTGAGCATCTTTGGAGTTACTTCAGTTGTGGTCAGACAGTCACTAGGCAAGAATTGCCCCTTTCCATCTACAGACACATCACTGTCCAGATAAGGACACACTTGCAGAATAGTCGATTATCTGCCAAGACAGAGTAATCAGCCCTTAATAATTCTGCATCACTAGGTTTGTCAGATGATCCTGGGCCAGAAGGCTGAAGATCAGATGCTCCAACATTTTGTAGTACAGGGACTGTCCAGGAGTTCAGCAGTCTCTGTAAATTGGCTAAGTTTTAGAAGCTATGCCTTATGCTTCCCATAATTTCATTTAGCTCACTCATTCTGGATTTCTGATGTGGTTGAAGACTTATAGTCTCATAGCCAATTCTGGCTATTTACTTTGAGAAAAAAGATTTGAGAGGATGGTTTTCAACTGATATTCATTCTAAAGCCAAGAAAAAAGCCAGGTTCAGAACTAAGTCTTTTAGTTAGGAGGGATGACAGAGGTTCTGGCTAGTCAACAAAATGATGGACTGGGTATTGGGTCTGTCTTGTACCTTACTGACACAAATTGATATTGTTATGCTCTAATTGTATTTTAAGAGAAAAGTTTATTTTAACAGGAAGGGTGATATGTAGGAAAAGCTAAGGTGGTAGGAGTAAAGAGAGGAAGAGGAGTAAGGAGAGGAGGAGCTAGGTGACAAGAGGGGGATGGGAACATTGTGGTGAATGTTCACGTGTCTCCGCCAGTCAAAGATAGTTGGTATATCTAGGTTGGGTATTGGGTTACACTTCTGATTGTATGAACATCTTGCAATTGAGCATTACCAAACTTACAAAGCCTTAGATTAACATTAAAAAAAATTGTATAAAAGCAAAAAGGAGAAGGAGGGGGAATGGAATAGGGGTTTGCTAGGGAAGGGAAATGGGGAAAGTGGATGGCATCTGAAATGTAAATAATATATCCAATAAAAAATGTACAAATCAAAAAATTAAATGAACTTAGAAAGAAAATTTTCTGGCCTTGCAGCCAGAGACTTTCTATTTAAAAACAGCATATGGGAGGGTATGACTTCTGAGTCCAGGCTTGCCTGCAAAGGTCATAAAGATGAACACTATGATAGATGGATTGTGGCTCTCCAAGACATAGGAACAACATCACATCAGGTTACATCCATAGCTCAGACTTTAGAAGCAGCAATAAAACCAGAAGGGATCCTCTGTAGATGTAGAGAAAAAGGACAATGGAAAAATGAGTGTCTAGAAAAGTCCCTTCCCATGAACTACTCCAGTGCCACTAAGACTGTCTGCCCCGGTGTCACAAAGGTTTCCACTGGGAAAAACTGTCTCTCCTGGTATGATAAATATGGCAAACAATTAGAGCTTTTAAACTCAAAATGGGCCAGTGCTCAACCCTGACAGTAAGAGGGAAAATTGTTGCCATAGAGGCTCTATGGATGTCCATCATATCAGAGAATAGTGATCCCAAATAATCATAAAAATAGATTAAAAAAAACATTCAAATGTGTAGTTGATATTGGGCCAGATAGAACAATTTTAAGACAACAAGAAACCTCACAAAATTGATAGGTAATTCCTGGTCCCAACTCCTAGATGTTTGGGACAGCTCTCATGCCATTATCACTAATCAGGTCTACAGATGGGAAGACACTGATGGAACTACTAGTGTAGTATGCTCTCTAGTAGCTGACATTATCTTCAGTCTTTTAGGGAAAGATATTTTATAAGTCCTAAATATGGTGCTTTCCATACAATGGGAAAGAAATTGCATCAGGATAGATGATCGATAAAGAAAACAATATACAAAAAAAATC
This sequence comes from Rhabdomys pumilio, assembly GCA_030674055.1. Taxonomy (NCBI): domain Eukaryota; kingdom Metazoa; phylum Chordata; class Mammalia; order Rodentia; family Muridae; genus Rhabdomys; species Rhabdomys pumilio. The sequence continues at coordinate 70,857,535 of JANHMN010000012.1, read as the reverse complement.
CTAAGCCCTCACCCCAACAAATTACCTTCAGTTCTAAGGTCCATTGTTAATTTAATACTCCCTGATTTAATTGGCTTTCAAATGATGCCATCTTGGTTAAACAGTGGCCTCTATTAGGGGAGAAACTCAAAGTCCTCATACAACTGGGAAAACAGCAGCTTCTACCACAGCACATTCACCCTTCTCACAATCCATGGAATAGCACTCCCATGTTTAATGTAAGATAGAGGTCAGGAGAATGAAGAGCAGTACAAGATTTAAGGACAATTAATTAAACCAAGCAAGTCTGGGCTTCTCCCCAAAGAGGGCTATCCCTTGCCTGAGTCATCTCTGCCAGTGTCCCTCTATTGGCGATAGATATCAGTGACTGTTTTTGTTTATCTTTTATTCTCCACCCTGGAGGCTGTAAATGATTCACTTTCTCAATACCCTGTTATGTGTAATTTTAAAAATACACACTTAAGTCCGGCTAAATCTGGCTATGCTCTAGAATCAGCAGCCACCTGTTCCTCCTTGCCCAATGCCAAAAAAAAACGGCCATCTGGCCCTGGTTCCGTAGACTGGCTTGTAAATCTGCCCACCCATTCTTCCAGTGAACACCTGGTTCCACAGTGAACACTAGTTCCACAGACTGACCGCCCCCATGGTTGGCCTCACTGACCACCAAAGACTGCTCTGACCCTCTCTCTTTCCCACCTAAATTGTTCCAAGTGGAAAATATTAGACAATTCTCACACTTTAAAACCAGCCAGCTTGCACAACTGCTGGGTGAAGAATATCTTGCCCCATCTTCCTAGGCCTCTGCAGGCTGAGGAGACCACAAACTATCGATGCCCCAAGAAACCTACTTGTCTGCAACTTCGCGTCTCCCAGCTACTTGGTCAGACTCTTAATCCTCTCTCCCCTTCCCTTCCTGTCCTGCCCAGAAAAATCCTACCTCCATATTTTTGCCCAGTGATAGGCTTCTGCCACCTTTATTAGACAATCAAAATTTAGGGAAATACTTAGGAAAACAATCAGGGAAGCTCCCCCTACAGGACCTCTCATTACCAACTCTGAGCCAGTCTAATGATATGGATGAACTCCTGTCACTCGAGGAATGGCTAAGAGCCTGACCACTTGCCAGGAGGCTATGACCACTGCATTAAAACATAATTTAGACAAAAACCAACCAACCAACCAAACAAGAATACAAAAAAACAAAACAAAATCTCGAATGACATCTTAGTATGGGGAGATTCTTCTATGTCCCTATCCCAAGATAAAGATAAATTAGTAATTCCCTTATTCACTCTAGAACCCAAACTAGTCCCTCACAAAATACAGCTTATTCTACCCATTGCATTCCTGGAAATGGATATATTCCTCATGTCAATATGCCCTCTTAAACCCAACCTTTCCTTCCTCCAAAACTTAACTCTTGCCTCTCTGAAAAGCTATTTCGATAACTATAGCTGGCTTTGACCCTGGCTTCTCTCCACAGGCACTCTTCAAGCCTTCCTTGAACTCTTATAAGGAAATAAAAGGGCCTCCTTCCCACGAATACCCTTCCCTGAAGCAACCCAAGCTCTACACTCTTCCAACATGGCCCTAAGAGTGATGGCTCTTGCTAGATATGACCCAAGAATGTCCTTATCTTTAATTACCCATTACACTGTGGGAGCTCTATATCAGTCCCAGGGAGTACTAGAATGGTTCAACACCCTGATGGGTAGTGCACCCAGAAATCTAAATAAAGTGAATGTACTTGATAATGTGATTAAAAATGGAAGGGAAGCGGGGCAGTGGTGGCTCAGGCCTTTAATCCCAGCACTTGGGAGGCAGAGGCAGGCAGATTTCTGAGTTTGAGGCCAGCCTGGTCTACAGAGTGAGTTCCAGGACAGCCAGGACTACACAGAGAAACCCTGGGGGTGGGGGGGGAAGGAAAGTACAGAGTACTACAAACCTTAGGAAAAAAATCTGATGTTCTTGTCATCTTTTTTTCTCTTTGATATTGAATGGATACTCAAAATTCACTTCTGCTTTGGTATTAGCTTAATAGGATTCCCAGGACAAATTGATAACCATTACCCTAACAAGAAATGGTCTTCTGCTGTCCTTCTGTTGACACTGCTGGCCCCTAGTCTTTACAAAAGGGCCTATAACCTGGCCCCCTCAATATCTGTGGATGAAGAAAAGAGGGGAGCTGCTGCCATGATGTACTAGTCATCTGGGAAAGAACATCTCTATTATTGTATTCAAGTACTGCCCCATCACTGCCCCCAATATTTGGAACTTCATGCCATCTATTAAGCTCTAAAAGTAGACAATAGGCCCTTTAATCTTTTTCTGATGATATATATGCACTTAATTTGCTTCCTTAATTATCAAGATCCTTTGTAAAAATGGAAATATACTTCCTGTCTACTACTACAATTCTCCATTCTTTTACAGGGAAAAGCCACTCCCCTCCACATCCAGCCTGTCAGGTCTGGAAATACCATCACTGATCAGACTGCCTGTACAGGAATATTCAGAGCTTTCTTAAAGCAAGGGATCAATTCTATTAACTCAGGCACACAAATATAAAGAGACTTTATCCCCATTTTCCTTACATCCCTCTTGCTCAGCTTCAGAGGACAATAAAAACATGCATCTCTTGTTATCACTTATGGATATCTCACTTTGAAACACGATGGCACTAACCTCCAAGGTCTCAAATACAATGTCCTACAGCAAATTGATGTCTCTCACATTCTCAATTTTGGCACACAAAAATATGTCTATTTTACCATTGACACGTACTCACACTTTATATGGGATATAGTCCAAAAAGAGAAAACTCAAAAAGGTTAATTCATCATATGCTCTCTACCTTTGCCATCATTGCCATTCCCCAGTAGATAAAAATTGACAATGGTCCTGCCTTTACCAGCTCCCAATTCTGCTAACAATGGAAAATTGCCTGTCACACAGGATTTCCTCACAACCCCCAAGTCCAAAGGATAAGAGAAAGACCACATAAAACCCTAAAAGTACAATTTATAAAACAAAAAGAATGCTATTTGGGATTTGATTTAATGCTTGAATGACAGGAGACACTGAGGGTCATTGCCCCCAGCTGGTTGTAATTAGTAAATAAAGTTGCCACTTGCCAATGGTTAGGCAGAGAGACAAAGGTGAGTCTTTAGATTTCTCAGGAAAGGGAATCACAGGAAGAAGGATTTAGTACCACTATGCTGGGTAAGCACAAGGATCAGGCTTGAGGAGAGAAACAGAGAGACTGCCAACATGTAAGATTTGGGAATTGTGGCCCAGGAGGTCTGGGTCTAAGGTGGCCAGGATGGAATACAGGTTTTAGTATGTAATATTCCTGGAATATTAGGGAGGAGAGCATGCTAGCAATGTGGATGATTGAAGTGGCCCAGACATTGAGCAGTTTAAGGTATATTAAAATAGAGGGCTGTGTGTATGTGTCTTTCATTTGAGAATCCAAAGCGTTTGGGCAGATGGCAAGGAACTCTTGCCATGCTGCTGCTGGGGAGGATAGAGCAACTTAATTAACATAATACCACTCTAGAATGCCTAACTCCTGGAATAACTCCTCCCATCCTAGTATAAGAGCACAATCCTTTGGTTGGGATTTGCAAGGGAGTAGACCCTTTCCTTACAACCAGAAGAAGTTTTGCTTGTATATTTCCACAAGATCAGCTTAGGACTACCTAGGGCCCTGCCAGGAATATCTGACACCACCCCACTGACCAAGAAGATGGACTGTCTCTTGCTGGCGGATCAAGGATGGAGGAAGCAGAAGAGACACCACTACCAATGAAACAACAAGATTTTCTAGGACATCCATAACCTGATGCTGCTTCCCAAGCTACATGCCCTCCACAGGTTCTCCTTTCCTCTGTTCTTATTGCTGTCTTTGTTATTCATTCTACGTCTGCTACTGCCCAGCTCTTTCTAACCCTGCCAATACTCACCACTGAAGATTCTTTGCTAAGGAGACATACAACAGACAAATCAAAATCATAGGAACTCAGAACTGCCCACTTGAAGAGTACCTGTCCAGGATTAAGATTTCTCTACACCTCAATTCCGTCTCTGCTACCCCAGTTACTACCTCTGTTTCCTTTCTATAACATATGTGGCTGCCTCCAGGAGGCATCCATATATGGAGGTTGAAGACATTGGGAATGCCTAATTGAATCCTCCAGTCATTATAGTACAATGCTTAGCAACTTTAAAACTCGTTTGAGGGATGAACAATGGGAAATGAAAGTCTTGGTTAAGCTCTGCCCTAATGGATTTGATACCCTGTAGCCAAACCACATGTCTCCCACCAGCTTGTCCCAGCCCCATATTAACATTCTTCAGCAAGAAAATCAGACTCAACTTGGAAGGAAGTCCAAACCACTCTTTTTTGGCTACAGTACATCCAATATACATCTGATCTTCTTCTCCTAACCACCCATCCTACCTCTCCTTAGTTCTTCTGTGCTTCTTTTTCTTGGCAGCTATTTGTTGCTGTTCCCATTAACACCTCACTTCATGACTTCCATGGGTCCTTACCTGCATAGAAGTCACAAGACATTCCCCACTTCAAGCTACTGCTTATCCTTTGTCTTGCAGGCCTCATCAGAATCTCATCCTACATGTTCCCATAATATCACTTTCACAAAGTCAGTATCTGCTAACTGTGCTTCTCCCTCCATTCCCATCTCTGATCTTCTCTGGTGCAGTAACACTATTAATTATTGTATTAACCACCTTTCCAATGCATCTGTATCCCAGTAATGATTGTTTTCCAAGATTTATTTCTCTGAACCTAAAGAACTTGCCTTACAACTCAGAGAAGACCAGAAAACAAAAGAGATCTTCATCGTTCTGCATATTAGATTGGGTTTTGAAGTCTCATTGGGTGTTAAGGTAGGTGCTGTAGCACCCCTGATCCAAACAGGACACCTGGCCAGCGACTTCCAGGACAAGCTTGACCAGGCAATGGCTTCCACTACAGAGACTCTCCATTCCCTTTAATGATAGATAAACTCCTTAATGAGGATTACTCTTCAAAGCCTGAGCACTCTAGACTTGATGACTGCTGAACAACAAGAGACTAACATTATGTTGGGAGAAAAATGTTATTTCTATGTTAGCAAATCTGGGCTGATGGAATAAGATATACAGATGCTCAAAGATTTCTGCTGGAATCTCCAAATATGCTATGCCCACAAGACCCCAACTCCATGGTACTCAAACCCACTTGTGCCATAAATTTTTCTCTCCTTAGCATCATGCTGGCCAATGAATTCCTGCTCTTCCAGGTACCCAGCCTCATCCAATTTTTTAAATGACAAACAAGTCCCATGGCAAAGATCACTGCCAATAAGGTTGTACAGGACCAAACCATTCCAAACATAGAGACTTGGGACGATTATACCTTTCCATTATAAAATAAAAGAGGAGGAGATGTTGAAAGATCTTGCTATTAAAAGGTCATAATCAACCACGTCCAGAGAGCTCCGCTGAATTTGAGTAAAATGGAGGAATCTCTTACCCAACAAGACTTGTTCTTCTATACTTTATCTGGGGAATCTTACCCTCACACTCTGAGGAATGTTACATATAATCCTTGAAAAAAATTAAAAGTTCTACTTCCTAGAATGCTTCTCCACGCAAATGAAGTATCCACAGTACCTTAAATCTCAACCAGTGAAACTTCACCCTAAGAAGAATTCCTTTCCAGTTTCCAAGGTTTATGTGATTCTTATTCACCCTGAATAAAGATCACAACCTGCTTTGTCGATACTATCTGAGAAAGCTCTTTTATTGGATGTTGTCTAACAGAGTTGTAAGGCTGAAAAGCTGTAACAATGAAATCTTCAATGAAGACCTCCATCTCCCAGCATTCACTAGAAGGATCAGGAGCCTGCTGACCTACCCATTCTTTTCACCCCTTGCCTGCTTGGTGTTCAGCAGTGTGTGGATGCCTCAAGGGAAGAAGAGAACTGTGAAACTCTGCTCTGTTCCATTTTTCAATGCCTTGTATGCAGGAATGCCTGGACACCCCAAGGGAAGAAACAAAATTAGAACCACATGTATAATTTGAAATGAGGGGTAAAATATTCATTAGTTGAATTTAGAATATTCATTCTAAAGTGCTAGATGAGGAAAAGCTCACTTGTGTCTAGACAGAGAAAGGACAGTTTCAAGGCAATATTAGCAGCAAAATAAAGTGATTGTCTGGTGTCAACACTTTTCTGTCTTGGAAATCAGACCATCTTGTCTACAACAGTGTTGAATGAACAGCATTAAACACATCTAAGAAGAACCTAAGTTTTATGAAATTAGCCTCATAGATTTAGGCACACTGCATATAATTTACGGAAATAGTTTATTTTTCTGAATTTTTAAAGAAATTAAAGGTATTTACTTTTTGTCTGTGTATACACATGTGAAAACAACTCAATTGGGCAGAGAATTGAGAAGAAAATTTATCTCAGAGCATCACTGTTGATCTTTAGAAAAAAATGTAACAAATATTCACAAGTACAAAATTCACCCTATAGAAATGAAATTCCTTTCAATGTTTGGCTGTAGATATCTACATTTGTTCCAGTCAGCTCCTGGGTAGAGCCTCTCTGAGGACAGCTATGCTAGGCTTTTGTTTGCAAGCTCAACATAGCATCTCTAATAGTGTCAAGAATTGGTGCCTACCCATTGGATGTGTCTCAAGTTGGGATGATCAGTGGTTGGCCATTATTTAAGTCTTTACAAGAGTTAGACGAAAGACTGAAGACAGTGAAGGCAATGACGAACCCACAGGAAGACCAAGTGTCAAATAACATGAAATCTTGGGAGCTCCAAGAGACTGAGCCACCAAACAAAAAATGTACAGGAGCTGGTCCAAAGCCACAGGCACATATGTAGCAGAGGACTGTCTTGTCTGGCTTCAGTGAGAGAGAATGTGCCCATTCTTGAAGAGACTTGATGCACCAGGTTGAAGGTATACCCAATGTATACCCAAAGTGGTTTATCCTCTCAGAAGAGAATAAGGAAAGAACCATGTAAGGGGAAAAGGGGGCAGCATTTGGCATATAAATATATAAATTAATGAAAAATATAACTCCTGTTTTTAAGTACATTTAACATGTTGAGTAGATGTAATACAACATAATTCTAGAAAATTAAATATTTCTAAAAATAAAAATGTAAGAAACAATGCAACATGGTATGAAAATTAAAACAGTATACATGAATTAAAGCATTAGAATATATGAACATGAAAAACAACTGCAATTTTTCTTTTTGATTCAAAGACATACTTTCAGCTAAATCTTAACCTCTGAGAGTGTCTTAAATAAAGTATGAATCATTTATTATGATATAGCTGAAGGCAAATTTAGATTCTTTAAATGATCTAATTCTTTAAATGAAGTCCTAATATACTATGGGAGTGATATTAAATTAATAGAAAAAATAGCTAAAACCATTGTTCAAAGCAGTCCCTATACAACAGTAGATGAGATTCCTCAGCTAATATTATAATATAGCTTATAATATATTCAGCAGAACTGATCTTGCTCTTAAAAGGGTAATTAGTTCCTCTTGTTTGTAAGAAAAGAAAATGCATGTAATAACACTGTTAAGCAGCAAGCATAAATTTCCAGTCATCTCAGACACTTTTCTGCTCCCTCTACTGAACTTCATACTACTTCTATGCTGCTATCACTTGGAATATTGTTTCCCACTAATCAGGATCACTGAGTTAGTATATTAATTCAACAAATACTACTTGTAGAAGAATCTTAATCCTGCAACATGGCTACTCTGGTTGGAATACAGACACGCCTTTAAACCCAAACAATGTTAAGATTAGTTTATAGAACAATGCAGCCATGTTTGAAAATGATGAATCAGAGAAAAACTGGACAGAACATGTAAGAGATATGATACAACCAACTCTCAGAAGAATAGCACAGGAAAGAAAACCTATTCAAGAACGGGACAGAGAGAGAGACTCAATAAGCGTCAAGAGGAGTTTGAAACAGAACAGCTTAATTCAAAAAGAGCTAGAAACAGAGAATTCATTCATCAGTAAGCCTCCAAGGTGACAATTATATCAGGCAACTAAAAGTTACTTTTGTATCTGGCATCCAACATGATTGGAGAAGAAGAAAGCCCACCAGCATTGCAAAAAGCAAAGGACATCTGACAGAAATATCGCAGAGAACAGGAGACATTTGACAGAAAGCCACAGAAAAGAAATTCACCTAGGATCATCTCTACAGAAAGCATCAATTCTTCAAGTTCTACTAAATTCCTAAAGAGAAGGAGAGACTCCAGAATAGCAGTGGGAACATTGAGCCCAGAGCAAGGAATGAAGCAGGAGCCTCTGAGACAGAGAACCTCTATGTCACCTCAAAAGAAAATTTAAATTATATAGATAGATTTTTTCTGTATTTTAAAAAAAAACAGAAAATTTCATTTCAGATCTCTTGAGAACAAGGATAGGTGATGAGAGCACAGAACATTATTTGAAAAAGCCATTGAATTACTACAATTTTGACCAGTGGAGTAACTCCCTCCCTACTTTCAATTGCATTCTTTGCATATTTCCTCTCAAAAAATATTTTAAAAAATAGCTGAACAATAAGAAAAATTAGCTGAGATAGTAGGATGGCTTGAGATACAAAAGACAGAGAAAGTAAGAGAACAGGAGTTGCTTAATAGCCAACCTATGGTACCAAATGAAATTAAGTATTAAGATAGACAAGTCACTAAACTACAGCACTACCTCTTAATGAAACTGAGGAAAGGCAACCACTCCACTGCCTTTCACAATTACCCAGGAACAAATACCAGAAAATGGTGAAAACTAACAAATGAGAAACTAACCTTGTTAAAATACAAGATCTTAAACATCCTAAATAATCAATATTAACTTATGGAATACATTCACCATATATGAGACAAGTGTTAAAGACCTGGGCTCCTCAAAATAGGATTATGAACAAGACTGGAAAGATTTAGCAGCAACTATTCTGGAAGCTGATTCTCAACTACAATGATTGACTTGGTGTAAAGAAGATGCTGCAATTATGAAAAGTCTTACTAACTCTAAAGGTGTTAATGTCATGAAAGATGCTTTGTAGATGAAGTTCAATTTGCTGATTTCAAAGAGCTTGTGATACTAACAATATATGCTAGTAGCTTTAGCTGCATATGGAGCAGAGGATGGTCTTGTAGGGCATCAGTGGGAGGAGTGGCCCTTGGTCCTGTGAAGGCTTGATGCCTCAGTGTAGGGGAATTTGAGAGCACAGAGGCAGGAGTGGGTGGGTGAATGGGTGGGAGAACACTAGAAGCAGCGGGAGGGAGGATGGGATAGGGACTTTCCAGAGGGGAAACCAACAGGGAAAGGGGATAACTTTTGAAATGTAAATAAATAAAATATCCAATACAAAAGAAAAAAAGATGGAGGAACAAGGATAAAGGTCTATGTCACCCACAGAGATTATGCAGATATGTAACAAATGCAGAATGTAAAAAAGTTCTTAGACCTTTAAAAGCTTAATCAGCACCCATGGTTGAATAGATTAGAACTACTGCTGATTATGCAATTGTAAGCAATCGCCATTTGATAATCCTAGATATGAAAATGTCCTTTGTTTTATCTGTGGGAGATGAGGTCATTTGAAAAGGGACTGTAGACAGGGCATTTCTAGAGACTTCTCTAGAAGACCCCAGCTTTCTGGAATTTGTAGGTGTTATAAGGATAGGTATTGAACTCTGCACACAGATCAGCAAGAGATATGTGAAGTAATCACCTACTAATGTCCTTAAGCTGAGTAACTTCTCTGTATCAATTACTGGCAGGCATGTTATAGCAACAATGTGAAATAGCTGACAGGCATGAAACAAAATGGCTATGATCTCCATGATACTGTTTATTATTAAAGGAAGCAAGGATAGGAACTAGCATAAGACAGAGACTTTGAGGCAGGAGATAATGCAGAGGCCATGGAGATGTGCTGCTTACCAGCCTCTAAGAAAACACCCGGAATATTTTACCTCAACAATACTAGTCTCTTCTTAATCATCATTAATTTCTCACCTCTAGCTGAGCAGCATCGATGATCTATGCAAAGCATGAGTTTTACTTTAGTAATCCTGTGTCTTGTTAATTGTAGCTGATTTTTCAGCCCATTATTCAGAGCCACCAATTCTTCACACAAAAGCTTTTAGTCTTGCTTCCTTCTGAAAGTTCACAAGCCAGACCTCCATTGTCTGCACTGTTCTCAACATCTTTATCTTTCAGACTTCTACAGAACTGTTTACTGAGGTCTCAACACCCAATAACTTTTCTATCCCGGAGTTTCAAAGTCCTCTAGAAAACAACATGGTCAGATCTGTCACAGTGGCAGCCATTATCCCAGTATTAACTGTCTTAATCAAGGTTTCCATCATTGTGATGCAAGGTCTTTTGTTTGTTTGTCTGTTTTTTATTATGCTTTTATATCACTCTTTATTATTAAGGGAAGTAACTCATGCAAAGACCTGGAGGGAAGAGCTAATGCAGATGCCATGGAGGGGTGCTGCTTATTGGCTTAGTCCCCATGGTGTTTTCTGCTGGCCCTCCTATAGAATACAGGAACAACCCAAAGATGACACTGCCAACTCTAAGCTGGGCCCTCCCCTATCAGTGAATACTTAAGAAAATCCCTACAGATTAATATTTTGAAACCATTTTCTCAAATGAGGTTCCCTTCTTTCAGATAACTCTAGCTTGAGTCAAGTTGACATAAAACTATTCAGCACATTGAAAAAGCCTGCCAATTAGCAGATAATTTTGGGGTCAAAGGTAAGGGTTTGAGTTTGGGCATTATAGACTTCAATACTGAAGGTGTTCAAAGGTGGTTGGATTACTCATATATAGCTGAGGCAGAGAAAACAAATGCTGAGTGTGTGTGGAACACAAGTCATGGCATAAAGAGACAGAAACAATAAGGCTTACCATTTAGCCATAGTTCCTGGCTTAGTTATTGGTGCTAACTTTTGAGATAGAAAAGTTCTGAATAAGAAACTGACAAATTACTGTCCCTCAAGATTGAAGATGCTCTTAGATACAGAAATAAAATTGAATATCTGAGTCATGTTATTTTTATATGCATTTAAGTCAGAACATAAGAATTTTAATATCTATCATTTGAAATATACTTTTATTTACTTCATCTTAGTATATGAACCTTTAAAAGACATTAATAAAAAAAATTAGAGAAGAATCAAAAGTTATATTATCAGTGAATAAATAATAATTCCAATGATACTAGTTAATATTATCACATTATATCTGAGAACTTGAATTTTAAAAGAGAACAATGAATCTTTTAAAATTTCATTTGTAACTTTATATAATTACATCTATCTATTCCCATCCCTTCCTCTAGACCCTACTTCTTAAATATGAGTATCAGTGAGAAAATTTGAAAGAAATCTAGGCAATACTAATGTTACATATGGCAAGTTTGCTTCTATGGTAAAGGCTACTGGAGTGTCAAGAAAAATCTGTTCTCTAAGCTATGAGACTCTGGTATTTCATAATTTAGGAAGCCATAGCTTCTCCTCAAGAAGAAGAGCTTGCTCTTAACATCCCTCCCCAAATATCTTATGATGGAAAATTGCCATTCAGCCCAGTTCTGCTTCTTAATGTACACTTCATATGGTCAAACATATGTGGTCCAATTTCTGGACCACAGTAATGTGACTAAAAATTTTATCTAAAACCTCAGTATACATAAATGTTTTAAATATCTTTATGTAAGTGATGCAAAAGAACTTTTCAGAATGCCAACTTTCTTTTTGTTTAACAATACTGTGAGATTTTGCCTTAAATCTATATACTATTTTTATACTATTTATATATTAAGACAAAGTCCTTAAAACTTTACTTTTCATCAGAATACTGTTGGCATCAATCTCACAGCATTTGATTCAACAGAATGAACTTGAGTCCTGAGAAGTTTAACTGGCTCTCGGGTAATGTGGGTTCTTTATTCCAAGGACTAGACATTTAAAATCACTGCCAATAACAAAAACAACTAAACTTTAGAACATACATCTGGTAAATGTCAAATAAAAAAGAAGAAAAAGAAGCATGGTATATGTCCACATGTTTAGTAGTGAACATAATTTTTGCTCAACTAGATGACTGTGGTATTTTATAAGATGGGAAACTAAAGATGAGAAAAACAACCCCACAGGTGTGTTATTGTAAGGAAGAGACAGGGTTATTAATGACAAAACAAGACCCAGAGACTTGTTCTATTGATTTTATACCAGTTTCTTTCTGCTTCATCCTAATACAAAAATCTATTTCAAAGTGCCATTAGTCAGACAATAGCTCTTAGCAAATCGACATCAATAATTGGAGATTTTTGTTTAATTTAGATTATCAATTTATTAGGAGAGTTAATTGTGTCTTCAATAAAAAACATGGTGTTTTTTAAATATCATAAGTCTTACAACTATTAGAAACTGAAGTTTAATTAATTAAGAAAAATAGTTATACAAGAATATTTCAGTATTTTCTCTAGCTATAGCACTAGAAACAGTAGGATTTTGTTATTGTTGGTAGTGTTTTATTAACACCTATGCAAACCACTTAAATGAATGCAATAATTTCAAGAGAATGAAGATAGAGACTTCATTGATTGAACTCAGGATTTTTTCTTCATCATTTTGTTTTTGTGCTTGCCTTTGCATGCCTATAGTAGAGAGCAGCGCAGTGCAGTGATCATGTCAATGTTGAGCTATTCCAAAATCTAACGGCCAGGATGTAGCAAGATAAAGAACGATTTGATCTTACTTCATTTGTGCTTCTGTAAAATGGTATGGCTAAAACCTAATTAAAGTTTGTTTCTAGACATTCTATAAGCTTGGGTGATGATGATAAGCAAGCTACCAGAATGAACTACACTCTTCCAATTCAGAAAGGCAGACCTGCTCAGTGCAAGAAACCACTTCTCTTTGTGAGGGGCACACCATCTTGACCTAATCACCTCCAAAAGCTACATTGCCTAAAACCACAATTCATGGATCCATTTCAGATGAAGGAATGCACAATATAGTAACAACCCTCCCTTTCCATGACTAAAACGGTAACTGACACAAAGATTATTTAATAATTGGCAGAAGGGTCAGGCCTCTAGTAAAATCAATGTAGCTGTTCTTAAACTACCACATTGCTATGATTGGTGTATACCTTTAATCCCACCACTCAGAATGAAGAGACAGGAAGATGAGTTCAGGGAATGCCTGGTATAAATAGTGAGCTACATATTAAAACTCTGTACCAAAAATGCCCCAAATAAAATAAATATAAATTAGTAAGTTATAATTTGCAACTCTTACAAGATATCATCAAAGAAATACTTTTGAAATAAGCATAGAATGATGTTCTGAACTTGTTTAGCAATATGGTTTACACATTCAGTTTGACTAAAACTGCTCAGATTATTTTGAATACAAAATAATAATACTGAATTCCACATCAATTAACAAGTTAATCAATTGATTAAAATACTATTTCTGGAATGGAAACTAAATCTCAGAAACAAAGAATGTATCTTTTGGTATTTACATGCAATAAATACTGTTGTCTTTTAATAAATATTTATATTAATGTAATTAGTATGCTATATAATATGTTTAAATAAATTCATTTAAAATATATCAGATGTACATAATTGAGTAGAATTGATATTCCAACTACAAAATGCTAAAAATGCACAGTAGAGATATCTTTTAACATTTCTTCTCTTAAATAACACTGTTTGTAGTATGTTAGTTCATAAGGTATTGAGTATTTCAGGTATTGTAGTAGTTAGATCTGGGATACTTCTTGTAATTGAGTCTTCTGGAAGACAAATTAAGAAATCTGAAAAGACTGGATTTGGGCTTTGCATGCTTGAAAACTCTATATTGTTTGCCTAATCTCAATTCTCAGTATGCTGGTTAATATTGACTGTTTATCTACATATTGAGAAACATTTGATGAATAGTAAACTCTCCTCTTGAAGTGTCTGTGTATTTTCACACATGATTGGCACATGGTATCACTAATAGGAAGGAAAAAACCATCCTGAACAGTTCTCAGTCCAACAGGCTGAGAACCTGGATAGACAAGAGGGAACAAGAGGAGGGTACATGACAGTCTCACTCTATGTCTCTACTCCTGAGGTGAGTAGCTCTGTCCTACCATGCCACAAAGTGACCTGCCGACTCATGGATGGAAAGCTATGAAGACATGCAAAGCAAATCTTTCCTGATTTAAAATATTTTTTCAGCATTTGTACAAGAACAAAAAGGTATTTGGCATACTTGTTTATTAGCTAGAACCAACTATCCAAGAGAAATTGAGTAGCTTTGTCAAATTTTCACAAATATTTGCACAAATGAAATAAAAAATAATTTTATATTTTTATTCAATCCTTATTCCCCTTCTCTCCAAGATCTCATGATAATTTGGGTTGTTTCTATTCTATATATCTAACTACTTGTCTGCTTTTTTTATATAATTTTCAGTTTTAATATATTACATTTTAATATTCATGCTGTAACATGAACACAACTTGTTCTTAAAACTCTGATTCAGATATATCAGATATAGAGTAATGTAATGTCAAAATAGAACAATTATCCTTGTAATTTATTTGGGGTCATGAGTGATTCTTTTAGAATTTGGACTTTTAATATTTGTCTGTTATACACAAGATTATGAATTTATTCTAGACTAAAGCCAACACCATACCCTGGCATCTGGTTTTAATCTTAAGTCTTTTGGATATAGAGTTTTGTGTGTGTTAACCCTATAGTCTCTTTTGTAAAGTCAAGACTAGCCTGGAATGGGCTTTTGAAACCACAAACCCCAAGTGGCACACCTAATTCGACAAAGCAAGACCTCCTAATCCTTCCAAGTCTACCAACTGGGAACCAAATATTTAAATATATGAGCTTACAGGGGCTATTCCCATTCAGACCACTGCATCATCTTCATTTGCAGATGCATTTTGCAGAATAAGAAGCAATCATCTTTCATTACGTAGAAAACTTTCAAATCCTCCCAGAGAAGAATATGAATAAACTTGAGCCAAAAAAAATCAAACGATACGGCTTGAAATATGTAGGCTTTTTTATTATAGGTAAATTGTCTCGAAGAAAACAGACTATATAAATATAAAAGAACTATCAGGTCATATAGAGAATTAGCCAGATTCATAATCTGAGAATAAACTAGAAAAAAACAAAGTCTGAAAAAGAATCTGGACCCTAGGTCACAAATAAAGTACAAACTTCATGAGATAGAAGCCATTATTCTGTTTACTTTCTTTTCTCTCAAGTACCTAAAAGCATGTGTTATCTACAATAGTTGCCTAATGAAAGACAACAAAAATTGACACTGGATGAATGGATATATTAACATGATATAAACTGAGTAAAATAATGTTAACAATCAAGAATTATTTTTTATACTTTAGTAGAAGAAAATTTCTAGTTGTTAATGTTTTCTTTTATAATAAAATGTATTTCTCAACTTTATTGATCTTTGATATACATCATTAATTTTATTTTCAAAGGAGAATTTAACATCAACAGAAATGGGGAATTCTATAGCTAATATTTTAACTTACATAAAAAACTCCTCACTTTAAATTACCACATTACACTGCATTCTGTCATAATTAACATTCTTTAAAAATAAAATATTAATGAAAATTTGCAGGTAAAGTCAGAAGGCACAAAGTGCTTATTGATAAAAGAGAAAAAGAGATGACTAATTTAAAATCTGAAAATAATAGCAACTTAAAAATGATGTAGAACTCATTTCCATTACTCTGTTTATTCAAGAACTATTTAAATGGAAACTAGGCTTGGGCAACCTTTCAGATGTGGTGGTGACATTAACACACATTTAACATTTTATTTTGGTGACATAAATGTCAGAAAGAAAAATAATTATAATGAGGAAAGAACAAAACTTGGGTTTTAGATGTTTTAAAAAAGTCCTGCTGGACACAGTGAGGGTGTGATCAATTGATAAAGGTCTGTTCTAATTTGGTGAGTAAATTGTGTGCAGCAATATGCTTAAGGAGAAATGAACAGCACTAACAGCATGATCGGGAGCTACCAGGAAATCTTTCATGAGCTTTAAATGCATTAACGCTTTTACTTTCCCGACCCTCTGATGAAGGTGTTATTATAAAAAAGGGGAACTGAGAAATTAATTTCCTTATCCTATGAACTCACATTGCTACTAATTTTCAGAGGCAGGATTAAAAGCCTGGGTAATCTGGATCCACTGCCAACATTCTAAGCTTCTAACTTTGTTGTCTCAGAGAGTTAAACAAATTGTGACAAGTTTATGTACATTTGTTTTACCTAGGCATTAAAAAATAATTTGAAAGAATATTTATTAGTGGTATTATTAAGCATAACTCATGGCTAATTAAGGAGATCCAAAATTAGTATGAATGAAAGTATCCATGTCTTCTATGATCAGTGAGAGTTGCTAGATATGTTTTTAGAAACCTCATGCATTGATTTCCTTTTCTCTGTCTATACAATTGTGCATGGGAGAATACCCCACTATGCATTTGTATGTGAATGAAATTTAGCTGTATATGTGACATTTAGCTATAGGTTTTACTGTTTGAAAACATGAAACCCATGTTTGAAAGTACTGCATGTAAATGCAGCATATGGTGTGACATAGAACTGTGACAAATGTGAGAACAAGATGGAGGGGAAATTCAAGAAATATGCATTCTTAAATTTTGTATAAGTACACAACTTTACATTCTAAACTAAAGAAACACATTCTTGATACTAAGGAAGAAGTCAAATTCAAGACACATGATTATAGCACAACAATTTATATACTTTAAATAGGTGTTTATATTAATAGATAATAATGGATGTCAGTACATATATTAATATCACTGTCATTCAAAAACAATCTATATGAAATGCCCTCACCTACAAGCACTAAAAAACATAATAGAAATGATAAATATAGTTTAAAATAAAAATTGCTGATATGTAACTAAATAGTAAGAATGTGGAAGAATAACTCATTACTAGATCATGTAACTGAGACCAACAATGGTCATGATGTCAGTGTAGAGTTGGAAGATACTTTTTGCTCTTGAATCTCAGGTGAACTCAAGAAATAAAGATGAAGATAGCTTGGGGATGAAAGGTAATCATGATTTTCTTAGGTATAGAGATTGTCTGTTTCTCACAGTCCTGAGAATAGAAAAAAAGCAATGTTTGACAAGTGCTGCCATGAGCAAGTGAATGCTCTTAAGCCACCAGTAAAACGAAGCAACTCAGACCATAGAGCATAAAGTGCTGAAGATCTAGTATTAATGCCAGGAGACAAAGGAAGTAAGCTAGTTTCATCTAAGATATTACCATTATTCCTTAAAATATTATTATGGATATATCACATGGTGTATAATATCCAAAACCCATAGAATGCAGAACTTCTTACAGATTTGGTCCAGTGAAGATATTGCCTGAGTTAATAATGACAGAAATTTGAGGATATGGGGAGAGCCTCTGTGAGTAAATGCTTTCTGAATACTCATATGTACTTAGCATCAGAACACAGTACCATGTAAATGCTAGATGCAATATATGATTGTAACCTCATTCAAAGGGAGGGGCAAAACAAGAAAGAATCCACTGCCTTGTTGGCCAGTCAGTTTCCAAATGCATGAAGAATATTCAAAGAGAAACCCTATCTCAAAATAATGTGGTGAACCTATTAAGGTTATCTACATGTTCCCACACAAGCTCATGGATTCATATTACACACACACATACACACACACACACACAAAACAAGCAAACCCCAAGACAAACCAAACAAACAAACAAACAAACTCAATACCAGTTCTCTGAAACTTACAAGATATACAACATCTTCTTAAAAATTATGTTTTAAATGTTGTTTCATTTCTATTAAGAATTGTTGACATATTTTCTTTTATCTTGAGGTTGTTCCTAACTCCCACATTTCCATTATGTAGCTTCATTGGTGAGGAATTTTCTCAGAACAATGAGAGCTCAGGGAATGATAGGCTGTTAGTTTAGAAAGGAGCTTCACCAGATTAAAGCAGTGGATGGCAAACAACAGCTGTACTGTTAACTGAAGTGACAATGTTGAGTCCAGAAAGAGGGAAGAACCAACTTTCTTGTATAAAGTGTTCTGCTTGCAAGAAGCTTATTCAGGACTCAACTGAATGTAAATGTAATATAAACTTTCTGGAGAAAACCCAAGTTGGTCTCTCCTTCCTTACTTGTTTGACGTTCTGAACACATGACTAGGATATGGCAGGACCTGGTAACAAAATAGCATCTAGAAAACATTCAATGGACTAGACTACTCATGTGCTTTTGGACTCACATGGGTAGTGCTTATTTCTATTTAAACTTTTCAACGTTTGAATTTAGTTATCAGACTTTACTCAAATCCAGACAGGCCTTAAACTTGTTTGTGACTTTCTTTCTTTAGCCTCCTTATGGTGTAGGGTTATAGGGCTAAATTACCAGGAAAAGTTGAAAAATTAATTTTAAAACATAATTGTATCATCCATGTGAACATTAAAAACATAAAGATTAGTTTTGGTTGTTTTCTTTAGAGTTTAAGAGTTTTCTCCATAATTCATTTGTGCCCTTTAAATCCTGATCACTTCTGCCCCTCTCCTTCTAGCACCTCCCTCACAGCCCCTTCTCCCAACAACCTTTTCCTTCTTTTCCAAGAAGCTAGAGGCTGCCCTTGGGTGCCAACCCACCCTGAAACATCCTATCTCATTGACGGCAGGCAAAGCAGCCTAGTTAGGGGAACAGGATTCACAAGCAGGCAACAGGTCAAGGACAGCACCAGTTCCAGTTATTTGTGGACCCAAATGAAGAACAAACTACACATCTGCTTCATGTGTGCAGGATCCAAGGGACAGGGGCACTAATAAAGAAGATCAAGCAAATAAAAATTGGAAAAGAAGTCAACATATCTCTACTTGCCAATAATATGATAGTATATACAAGTGAACACAAAAATTCTATAAGAGAATTCCCACAGCTAAAAAACACTTTCAGCAAAGTAGCTGAATACAAAATTAACTAAAAAAAAATAAGTAGCCCTTTTTTATACAAATGATAAAAGGAGTGAGAAAGAAATCAGAAAAACTATGCCCTTTGCAATAGCCACAAATAATATAAAACACCTCGATACAACTCTAATCAAATAAGCGAAAGACCTTTATGACAAGACCTTCAACCCTCTGAAGAAAGAAATTTTAGATGTCAGAAGATGGAAAGATCTCCCATGCTCATGGATCTGTAGGATTAATATAGCTAAAAAAATAATGTGTACCAAAGTCAATTCAGATATTCAATGCAATTCTCACTAAAATTCCAACACAATTTTTTACAGAACTTGAAAGAACAATCCTCAACTTCATATGCAAAAATGGAATGCCCAGGACAGCTAATACACTATGGTTTAATAAAAGAACTTTTGGAGTTATTACCATTCCTGATAACATGCTGTACTATAGAGACATAGTAATAAAAATTTCATGAGGTGGACTCATTAGGATGGAATTTCACAGTAGACCAAAGTGCATCTGTATTGCACTCAGTGGACCATACAGAGCTATATGGTTCAATTCTTCCCATTGTTCACATATGGCTGTTGAGCACTAAAAATAAAACTAGGCATATGTTAACTATATCACAAATACAAGAGAAAAACTTTCAGATTTCCAGCATTTAGGTCAGAGGAAAACAGTAAGATAGCTCATTCATAGTATACACTGGTGACATACTGAAAAAATAAGCTTTAATTCTCTAGTAGTCTTTAATGGTTAAAAATTGGTATGTTTTACAAAACTATTAAAATATATCTGCATCTCACTTTGACTATAATAAGTGGTCTTTCTGTGGAAACTGTGGAAAAGGTAAGAATATTAGAAACAGAATGACCTGAGAGATCACCAGTAGAAAATACTCCTAACCTCATAAGTGTTTGGGTCTCATTAAGATTTTTTGCACAGAAATAGAACTCCTTTTTCTACCTCTGAAAATCTGTCATGTTGATACAGGCTTTAGATATTTTGTAGTAACTTATTTGTATTTGCTTTCTCACACTAGGCTATTAAAATGTTAATTCAGTGCTCATGTCTTACTTATTTTTGACCATTTATAAATTTATCTAGATTCGCATCTAAAAGCCTTTGATGGTTTTTGATTTGAAAAATAAGTATAAAAATCATGTTTTTATAAAACATAAATTTTGGATTATGATCAATGTCATTACAAACATTTATTTTAATAAGTGAACAATGTTGTGAATTATACTATGGCCTTTTTTTCCTTTAACTATTTGAATTTTGGATGTTCATTTAAATGGTATTTCATAATCACTATAATAAGTGTTAGGAAGTTTACTGAATAATCTAAGTAAGATTTTACTTCTAATGAATTGCAAAATTTTAAAATAGACACTTTCTGTAGTTAAAGATTAAATTATCTAAATATTGTTTGTGTGTGAATATTATTTTAAATTGTGCAATAGTTGAGAGCCTTCCTTCTGTGCCCTTGTAGGTTAGTTTATCTGCTTTTAGATTTCCTCACCCCCCAATCTAAGAAGATGGCTCAGGGCAGAGATATAGCAAACTCATACATAGACCTTAAGGTGGTTGCCACTCTCTTGCCTCCTAGCTCGAGAACACAGGCATTAGATCAAATTCCTCCGACAGTGTTTCACCTGTGCTACCTTCCTTGTGTCTTATTATATACAATACTCCTCTAAACATCTGGCAGGTGCTGTTTCATACTGGCTTATTTGAAAGCACTGAAGCACTAGCCAGCCATATTTGTGTGCATGAAGTCAGTCAACTTTCCCAGTTACACTAGAGTTCCAAAAGCAGTTGCAGTAATCATTTTGCACGTGATAGAACTCACTGGTCTTCTTCAATGTCTTTTTGGCAGTTGCTGCTCTTTCTCCCATCAATGCCTTCAATATGCATGGCAGTCACAATAGGCAAGTAGGAGTAGAAAATCATTTTCTCGGCAATAGATATGTGACTAGTTTTAGTGTATCTACCAAGATTTCCATGGCCATCAGGTGCTATGATGATGTCAAACATCTACTCAATCTCAGTCTAATTTGAACTCTGAAGAAAAATCTCCATCAGGTTTATGTAGCATGTCTGTAACCAGAAATACAACTTCAATAGGTAAAAGTACAGACATATAAATTCAGAGCATCACTGATGGTGTCCAAACCTAGGACTGACCTGTGACAACAATAGCTGTGCCACCAGCCAATGAAGGCAGAATCCATGATATTATTTATTAAGAAAAAAAGCTCTTAGAATAGTTCTGCAACCCAGAATGTAATCAAGAGAAGCTGAAGACAATCAGCATACTATTTATTTTGTTTCTTCAGCTCTAGAACTTGCAACACAGTTAAAGCCCTGCCTCCAAAGTAAGCACCACCTTGAAGTGAGGAACAGTATTTCTTGTGTCTAGCTTTTCTGCCATCAGATCCTTGGCAGTCTCAAAGTGTAGCCTCTGGGGGTAACCGAGTTCACCTGAAAGGAAGGCTGAGAATGAAAAAGGAATGGAGGGTGAGAGAAAACATGGGGCCAAGACAACATATTCTGATCAAGGTCTAAAATTTAATATTTTGCTTTCACATATAAAGGGAAAGCCCCCCCACCCCCCACTGCAGAGTCTCTTCTCATTTTAGCCCAGTGGCTGAGTGAGGGGATAGCAGCCTGGAGGTGTCAAGGCAAGCTCAGCAGGTGGTCCATTCTTCCAGCTCCTGTAGCAGACTGTAGGTCTGCCTCCTAGGTCCTATTGTTTTGGTCTACTGTAGTAAACAGCTCTCAGGCCTGCTCAAGACTGTCGGGGAGGGCACAGTTCCCCCCCTTAATTTTTTAAGAAGGCAGTGATAGTATCTGGACAGGGCACAAAATTTCATCCCATCTAGGGTCTCAAGTGGCCAGACTACCATGCCTAGCTTAGGTCAGTGTCTATATTACTCCTATATTACCCATCTTCAAGGAAAACGTACACAGCATATTGATGTATGCCTCTGTCTTAGGTTTATAGGAGCTCAAGAACACTCTTACCTGTCTTTGACTAACCGGCCATTATTGGCACACTCTTTAGACCAAGACCACATTCAGATCAAAGGTCCTGTGGGCATGCACTAGATGCAATTCTTCACACTGTGATGTGTAACTGCCAGGATGAATAGCTGAGTGATCCTGTGTGAGGGCAATCAATCTGCTTAAAATACAAGGTTCAATGGTTAAAAGCAACATGATTATCCAAGCAATGTAGAAAATATGGTTGAGAATGGTAATGTTCCAGTATCTAATCCAATTGCTAATTAGCAGGGATCAGACACAAGTCTGGCCACCAGGTATATAGTGAGTGGCTCTAATTAATGATAAAAAACACTCTCCAGTAAGAGTGGAAATTAAATGACAAGTTAAATCAGATGGCTGATAAAAATTTTAAGCCATCTTCATCATTAGAATCATAATTATTAAGCTCAAGATCTGTGTCCACTTGACAGTCTAGTCTTTCAGGCAGCCATCGGGCTCCATTCTCTTTTTCTGAAAAAATGCAAACTGACCTACAACCCCAAATTAAAACAGGGTCAGGAACACACCAAGTATTAGTTAAAAGGTTTCTCCATATGACCTGGCAAATGATCTGGAAGTGACCTGATGCCAGTGGCGATCCACTGCAGACTGACCTTTAGCATCAGTTTGCAGAAAATTTAAAACAAGACAAAAGCAAGGTGTGCTTTTGGTGACCTTGGGAGTTATAATTTCCCCTTTCTAGTTTAAAATGTCAATTTTTCAGAATTACTTGTAAAACCAGGGGAAAAGTACCATTAGCTCAGAGAGTTATGAAGATATTATTTTAAAGTTTCATAACCTTTCTTTCACAATTTCTTGTCCTTGAGGATAATAAGGAGATATCAGTAATATTAAATTGTCAACAAAACATCTCAAATGTTTGACTGTAGTCAAATAACTGTAATAGCCAGTTCCATAACCTATCTTAGTCTGATATGGAGCACCAAGCACAGGAAAATAATCTAGGAAATAACTAATTATAATTTTAGATGCTTCTCTTGTTAAAGTAGTTGCAACTAAAAAGCCTAAAAGCTGTCAAGTCACATGTGCATATTTTAATTTTTTAAAATCAAAATGAGTAACATCTATTTACCAAAATTGATTCCATATAAGTCCTCAAGGCTTACCACCATTATGAAAAAAACTGAAGATACTGAGAACAAGATTTTGCAATTTAACGTGCACACTTTCTAGAAATGCCAAATTGTTCTCTCAAGCTATTACTATTTTGATGCTATAAAGAATAAGATTCTATGTCCAATTATTTCTGAAAGGCCTATAATCTGTATAGTATACAAATCTGCTCTGCCATTGCCCTGGGGTTCAGACAATCCAATGTGAGCTTTTAAATGTCTTATAAAGTTAAGAAACAGTACATGTTTCTTAAGTTAAGCTATATTTTTATAAATAACTATAAAATTTGAGAATTGGCAATATCTAAAAAAGGAACAATTTTAAGCAATTATAAATCATGAACCATATAGTGGCTATGAGTATATAAATTGAAAGCTTGATTTTTCACCATTTCAAAAAGTGGCTACAACATATAATTTAATTATTTGTGCTGAAGCAGGGGAAACTCAAGAAAATAAACATGTGATCTAATTACACTGCCTTCTCAATAGATGAGGCATCTATAAATATAGTAAATGCAGCAAACATCTTTTCTATGGGCTGCATGTGTAGTAAATTTAAGGAAATATAAAAGCATGCATAGAGAAAAACTGTAACAACTTGTCTTTTGGATAATGATTATCATATTTGCCTAAAAAGTTTGCCATGTAATAAGCCAAATATTATTATTTTTTAATAACCAATTTAATTGCTATTTGGAATAAGGAATAAACCTTTTATCCAAAATGCTTTTAGGATTCTATCTTATAATCTTGTATTAACATAATAATAATTTTATAATAGGATGTTCAAACTTTACGTATAGATGAAGAAAGACCAATCTACATTAATGGTTTCTTTTGCCAAAGGGCTGCTATGAGCATATGAGAAGTAATAACACAAACAGCCAACAATTTTTCATAGTCTATATAATTTATCTGTTGATAACTAACAGCTTACTCTACTTTCAGCAAAGCTATCTCTCCTTTATTAGTTAATTGTCAAGGGGAATTATGACTTGCATCCCCTTTGAGAATATCAAACAGAAGTTCAAATTTCTCCTTTGGTAAGCTTAAGATAAGGTTTTAGCCAATTAATATCTCTTAACAACTTTTGAAAATCATTAAACGCAAATCAAATTAAAAGCAAACCATTTTCTTTTTGCATGTACACTTGCAAGCCAAAAGAGGGCACTAGATCCCACCACAAATGGTTGTGAGCCACAATGTGGTTGCTGGAAATTCAAGTCTTATAGTTTTAGTTATGAGTCTAACCTTTAACGGCTGAGCCATGTCTCTAGTCCCAACAATCAATTTTTATTGGAATTTGCTGTGCTACAATCTGCTTAGGATATAACTGAGGTCTCAAATATTGAAAAGATACTACCTTTGAATCTTTTCTGGAGCAACAAGTACTCCAAAATTTTAAAGCTCACTATATTGGAGCAAAGGCTTGCAGAAAAACTCCTTCAGAGAGATCACCTAATAAAATATCATATAATAAATAATATATACTGAAAAAGGGAACAGGGAGGGGAAAGGGGGGACATGATCAGGTATTATGGGGATGAATGGGACTGAAGCAGAAAGAATGGAAACAGGCAACCTCGGGAGGTTGGAAGGGGAACCCTCTAGAATGTAACAGAGACCTGTAAAAACTCTCAGGGCTCAAAGGACCTAAGATGAAAACTTAGATGAAATACCCTACAGTGGAGAGAGTGAACTTGTAGAATCCACCTTCAGTAGAAAGACAGGGCATCAAATGGAGGAATGTGGTTGTCATCTCACAGGCTTAAAGACAGGAGCCTAGCATGGCTGCCCTCCCAGAGGCCCAATAAGCAGCTGAAAGTGTCAGATAGAGTTATTTACACACAACCAATGGAAATAAGCTGCTGTCCTTTGTGGTTGAATTTGGAAAAAGCTGGAAGAAGCTGAAGAAGAAGGTGACTCCATAGGAAGACCAGCAATCTCAACTAAATGGAACCCCCAAAATCTCTCAGACACTGAACCACAAATCAGGCAGCATACACCAACTGATATGAGGCCTACAATACATATAAAGCAGAGGGCTGCCTTGTCTGGCCTCAGTGAGAGAAGAAGCTCCTAACCCTCAACAGATTTAAGACCCCAGGGAGTAGGGAGGTTTAATAGGGTGGGGGTAGGGGTGGGGACATCCTCTTGGAGACAGGGGAAGATATATGAGATGAGGAACAGTCAGAGGGTGGACTGGAAAAGGGATAATGACTTGACTGTAAAAAATGATTTAAAAATAATAAAATAAAATAAAGTAAAACAAAATAAAAAAGAATCTTAAATGTCAAACAGAAATATTTCATGTTTTTTAAATATAAATGAATAGAAACTGATGTAAGAGCATTAGGTATTTCAAGAGTTCCAATGTAATTCCTAAAATAGTTACTGGTGTAATTGATAGTTTTATATCTATAGCGGTTTAATTTGGAAGTAAGAAGAGATAATTACACTTTTAATTTTCTCATTTTCTATCAACAAAAATAATCTTGAGAATAATATTCCTGCATATTTATGAAAATTACTCCAATAGAATGCTACTTTGAATTCTATGAACTTTAAATAGTATTTTATTGTATAAGATTTATATTTCTTAAATACTGTACTCAATATGATGCAAAAGATATGATACATGATAAAATAAAAATAGATTAATTTAAACTAATGTTTTTCTATACATATTAGTAATTTTAGTATTAATCTGTGTGCTTCTCTGAGATATTCAAAATTGAACAAAATGAGCAAATAGCTCGAAACAAAATTGTGTTCTTAAGCGAGACTATGTGTTCTCATCATCATAGACTTACCTTTTTTAACACATCTTCAGACAATTCTTCTGAACCTACTGTGATTATCATCACTGATTATTTCACCTCAATTAACAGTCACAAAATCAACAACAAGGAACCATCTGCCTGAAAATGATGCTCCCTCCCTGGCAATCAGAATCCCTCCAGCTTCTGAATTTCCTTCCCATCTCCTTCAAGCTTTTAGAGGAGTCTTGACAAAGGCAGATACAGTAAAATATGAACTTTTTTCTCCATAGGACCCAGAAACTTAATTTAAACTATAATTTTAATTCATCATGCTATTTTTTGTCTGTGAGCAAAAATTTAATAAGTTTATACATTGTGTTGTCTCCTATTTAGCCATACATTTTATATAAAATATTTTTTCTGTGTAATGAGTATAAAGAAAAAGCCACAAAGATGGAAGTTGTATGAAGCAAAATAATGAAATCTTGAACTGTCCTGTGAAGATGTCTCAGTAGGTAAGAGTGCTTACTAAGAGTACTAGTACTGGTACTTAGTACCAGTAAGAGTACCGGGTAAGAGGATCTGATGTTATTTGTAAAAATTCTCAAATGTTCAATTTTACCAAAAAAAACTCAAGAAGTACTAGATGCTGAGGTGAAAGCCTGCTAGGTCAGAGAGTCAGGGAAAGCACACAGTTGATCTTCCTCCTCATTTATCTCCCAAAAGGAAAAGGAAGTTCTCCTTTTCCAAATCACCTCAAACACTCTGCCCTTCCTGCTGAATGCCGCTTCTTGATGCTTCCTGTGTGTCTCTCTAGCCATCTCCCTGGCTTCCTCCTAGGGTGTTGTCCTATGTTCACTACATGTCAACTGGTTTTTTTGTTTGATTTTTGTTTGTTTGGTGTGTGTGTGTGTGTGTGTGTGTGTGTGTGTGTGTGTGTGTGTGTTTTCCTTCACTTCTTGACCTATGGTTGACTTTATTTAATATTGTTTACAATAAACAGAAAGGTCTTGAATTAGATGTGTATGCTAAGGCTGAGACACACTGCAAATAGAAACAGGCTTTTCCAGTAAATAACACAACCTTGAGGTTCACAGTATGATACAATATACTGCAACCATCTGATTTCAAATGCTGAGCACCCACAAAAAAAAAATGCCAGTGTGAAAACTAATAAGAAAGAAGGTTGGGAAGACCCTTGAATACCTAGGCACCAGGGAAAAGTTCCTCAACAGAACACCAATGACTTAGGCTCTAGGATCAAAAATTGACAAATCGACCTCAGAAAATTGCAAAATTTCTGTAAGGCAAAGAACACTGTCAATAAGACAAAATGGCAATCAACAGATTGCAAAAAGATCATTACCAATCCTACATCCAATATAGGGCTAATATCCAAGATATACAAAGAACTCAAGACAACCAAATAACCCTATTAAAAATGGGGTACACAACTGAACAAAGAATTCTCAACTGAGGAAACTCTAATGGCTGAGAAGCACTTTAAGAAATTCTCAACACCCATAGTCATCAGAAAAATGCAAGTCAGAATAACCTTGAGATATCACTTCACACCAATCAGAATGGCTAAGATCAAAACCTCAAGTGATAGTAGATGCTGGGAAGGATATGGAGAAAGAGGAACACTCCTCCATTGTTGGTGGGATTGCAAGCTGGTACAACCACTCTGGAAATCATTCTGGCAGTTCCTCAGAAAATTAGATATAACATTACCTGAGGACTCAGCTATACCACTCCTGGGTATATACCCAGAAGATGCTTCAACATATAACAAAGACATATGCTCCACTATGTTCATAGCAGCCTTATTTATAATAGCAAGAAGTTGCAAAGAACCCAGGTGTCTTTCAACAGAGGAATGGATACAAAAAATATGGTACATTTACACAATGGAATATTACTCAGCTATTAAAAATAATGAATTCGAGAAATTCTTAGGTAAATAGAAGGAACTAGAAAATATTATCCTGAGTGAGGTAACCTAATCACAAAAGAACACACATGGTATTTACTCACTGATAAGTGGATATTAACCCAAAAGCTTGAAATAGCCAAGATTCAACTCACAGACCACATGAAGCTCATGAAGAAGGAAGACCAAGTGTGGATGCCTTGGTCCTAATTAGAAGGAGTAACAAAATACTCAAGGGAGCAAATATGAAGACAAAGTGTGGGACAGAAAATGAAGGAGGAGCTGTCTGAAGACCATTCCACCTGGTATCCATCTCATGTGCAGTCACCAAAGGTAGACGCTGATGTGAATGTCAGGAAGTGCATGCTGACAGCAGCCTGATATGGCTGTCTCCTCGAAGGTCTGCCAGAGTCTGACATATTCAGAGGCAGATGCTCACAGCTAACCACTGAGGTGATCAAGGGGTTCCCAATGGAGGAGTGAGAGAGAAGACTGAAGGAGCTGAAAGTGTTTGTGGCTCCATGAGGAGAGCAACAATACCAACCAACCATAGCTCCCCAGGTTCTAAACCACCAGCCTGGGAGGACATAGGGGGGGACCCATGAATCCATCTGTATATATATGGGAGGATGGCCTTGTTGGGCATAGGCAGGAGAGGAGATCCTTAGTTCCATAAAGGCTGAATGCTAAGTGTGGGGGGGGGTGAATTAGAAGGTGGGAAGGTGAGAGTAGGGGGTAGGTGGGGGCACAACCTCATGTAAGCAGTAGGAGGGGAGATGGGATGGGGATTTCTGGGTGGTGGGGGGAATGGGGTAAGGAGATAAAACCTGAAATGTAAATATAATATCCAATAAAAAATGTCAAAAAAAAAAAAATGCCAGTGTGGCCACATGTTCATGAAACCACAGCATGATGTAAATGGTTAGAGACAGGAGGATTACTAGGACCTCCTGGCTATAACCTAGCTCCAGAATAAGTGAGAATACTTTTTTCATGAAATTAGTGAGGAGAATAAAAGAAAGGAGCACCTAATGGCTTACTTTAACCTTCAGAAAAAGCACACACAGTAATATATGCAAAACACACACACACACAACTTTGAAAATTAAAAAAAAAATGATAAGCTGAATCAAGGTCCTATGAAAATTATCACAAACAATGAGTTTATTGTTTATATATGACCTGTTGATTGACTCATGATTATGACTATGTGTGATTATCTATCTATATTGATAATACATGACTTAAGTGTCATACCCCTTTAATTTAAATTACAAATGTCTACATTATTATATCATTAATTTAATAAAAACAAATCTTTTGACAGTATTGATAATATGTGTTTCTAATGTGTCTTGGAGAGAAGTTAAAACTTTTCACATATATATTTAACTAAGCTCTGCATTTATTACTCACAGAATATCAATATCAGACTGAGTCTAAATAGAAAAGTCACAAGACTTCATAGATGGGGATACTATAATTAAAGAATCCATACTGAGAATATTTCTTTTCTATCTAAGAATCATATTATGTGTTTAGAAATAGCAAGGAATTATAAGTTTGATAATTTTAAATGCAGGCATCATTATGGCAATACAAATAGCCAAATATAACTTACTTAAAAATCTGAAATTTAGAAAATAAGATCTATGAGATAAAGTAAAAGGCTACTTAAGTGTTGTTGGCACAAGGTAGTGTACAAAGTATAGTGGGAACCTATTCAAATGCAGAGAGAGAGAGACAGAGACACAGAGAGACAGAGAAACAAATTGCTACAACTGAGTTTTATAGAATAGAATTGGAATGAGGGATTTTAGAAAAATCCAAAATATAGATATGGGTCAACTTAAAGCCATATTTGTATGCTTGAATATTTTTTGATTGTTAAAAATTATAAAAAATATTTTTAAAAATACATCACTTAGAGAGAAAACATCAAACTTAAACTGTCTCAACATTAAGGACTGCAGTGGTTTTAGAGGAGTGGAAGACTCAGTTACTTCATAGTATTATCAGTTTCATTTGGGAAACAGGCTATGGTTTAACTAATTCTGCTGTGGTTTAGTTCAGAGGAAATATGTTGGAAATATTTTTCATAACTAAGTAAATTTATACTTTAAATAACATGACATTTAAAATATTGTTCTCTATATTGTACAATAACTTTTTTGAGAATGTAAAGTAAAAAAGAGCTCTTTGAACATCATTGTCCATAACTAGAATAATCTTAGGCCCTTCCCATGAAAAAGTGGAAACTGACTGACATACAGAATCCCATGTGACCTTGAAATTTTCTGTGGGTTCTTAAGTACTATCAGGAATCAAGAGAAATGACCGTGACTGAGCTTCTCTATTTGGTGGAATTAATATTTCATCACATTTTACCACCCAGTGTTGCATTAAATAATAATAAATTGTGTTATGCCTGACAGTTTTTTCCCACTCACATTCCTATTTCTGCACATAAGAAAATAATAATAATTCACTCGACTTGAGAAATATGAGAATTCCAATTGACAGCTACCTGGTTTTCTGTCAGTAAATGTGACAGTTATGATGACTTAAGTCCTAAAAACAAACAAATACCAGTAAACTGAGGATTTTTAGTCATCCACATTTAGCTTTCTGTTCACTCACAATAAACTTTTATTCTTGAGAAATCTTACACTGAGAAAATATGTATCTAGCTGTTGTTTGACTTTTGGCTTGCTTTTAGTTTTGTCTTAGAAATGAAGTCATAATACAAAAATATTAAAAATGAAATTTGAATAATATGAATG
Organism: Rhabdomys pumilio; assembly: GCA_030674055.1. Lineage (NCBI taxonomy): Eukaryota > Metazoa > Chordata > Mammalia > Rodentia > Muridae > Rhabdomys > Rhabdomys pumilio. Next base: position 70,826,713 of record JANHMN010000012.1, on the reverse strand, counting down.
TAATAAACTTGTATTTTTTCAAAGAAAATATTTGTTATTTTTTAAATTTAAGCTTTACTTTTGATACAAGAAGTATAATTATTCAGTGTTGGCTACATGCCTATCCTCTACAAACTTCTTTGTTTGTTCCAAAGCTGAAAACTTATCTGTCAATCAAAATTCATTCTCAAGCACTGTAGTAGAGGGAGTTCAAATTTCTAGGCTTAGAAAGCAGAAGGCAAGTGTATTTATTCTTAGCAATAAATCTTTTTTAAGAAATATAATGAACATGAAAATTATATATATATGTGGCCTATTGCCATTTATAAAACTCGAGTAATTCATTATCCATGAAAGGTTGGCACAGTGAAAGTCAATCACTGTAGGCTTTATATACTAGTTTTTACACATATCACCTTACCTTCCACAGCAGAAGCAGTGTTAAAATCCCCTGAAACTGTGGCCACACTGAAGGAAATAGGTCAGGCATCACATTAGTGTTGTTTCCCACACAAAACATATAATTTATATAAACAATATTCTGGTATGTAGATCTTCATGAGTCAGCTATATTGATAAACAAAATGAAGCATTCAACTGTGATTGTTATGAATAATTTTGATAATTTATTTATGTTAATCTCTAAAAATACATATCATTTTAAAAAGAATATTAAAGACTTAATACTGTTGTACTTTTGCCATTGAGTACATTATTGTACTAGTGACACATAAATTTATATCCATAATAACATAAAAACCAGTCCTAATTTATTAATAAATGTAATTGATTATATTGTTGGAAGTCCTACATTGTTAGAACACATATGTTAAAATTGACCGCTAATGTCTGTGTGTGTGTGTGTGTGTGTGTACTTTATGCAAAGTTTAAGAAAATAATGTATAAGCATAAGTGACACAATTATTTTTAAAAAATGGAAATTATCACTTACTCATGTATGAGTAGTCAAAAATTGATTGTATGCAAATGGTTACACAGATACAATAAAGCAATGCTATATAAAAGTTCATAATAAAATGTTTTTCTTTTAAGAATGGACTTAATGCATTTTTCATTAAACTGCATAACAAGTAAAAATGATTTTACTAAATGAAAAAACCCAAAATGTGCCTTGAATTATTATCACAAGTGAAACACATCACTTATAAGCTCTGAAATACTATTTTTCATGACTACTTATTATAATAAACAAACATGCAATGATATTGTGTGAACAATATCATATTAAATTGGTAGGATGATTTACCAGTTGAGCCAGCCAATAATAGTTTTATATTTTTCTATTTTATTAAATTGTCCATCAGAGTTTTGTAGGTTTAACATGTATTTAAGTTGACTCTTCAAATTAGAATAGTTCCTCAAACAATATTCGTGAAAGGATTCTTCTAAGGGTCATACCTAATTATGTATATACATCACTGCTTAATATTGACAGTATATACAGAAACTCAACTAAAGTGTCAAAATTACCATTGTCCATGAAGTAGCTATATATAGTGTCTATATCTTCTGTAAACAACAGATTCAGAAATAACTTTCTAAAAATTTTGTTTTAAATATAAATCTAATCTAAAAATATTCTCTTGAGAATGAAAGAGGGTTCTAATGGATTTTTATCATATTTCCCAGGAATTCTTTTAAAATATCCATAGTCTCTGTATACATAAGTGTTCAATAACACTTAGAATAATGGGCATTACCAATCCACTCTATATTATTTGTCAGCTCTATCTAATGCACTACATAGTGTGCCTATGTTTAGGGAGGTGAACTAAGATTCCAGCTTACTGTGAGCAGAGGCTCTGGCATTTGTAGGGCTGCACACAGACAACTGATTTTCAAGGAAAGATGGGGTACTGTAAATATGTGCCTGGCAGATTAGTCACTGAGTTGGAGTGAGTTAAGAACAAGAAGTACTTATTTTTTATTACGTAGTCTTTGGAGATTTTTTTGGAAAAGGTGGACAGAAACTGAAGCTCTGATCATTTTAGTCAAAAATGAGGAAAGATCATGGAGAGCTGCAACACTTTGGGTAATAAAGGAGGTATTAACCCTGCAATTGTTACACAAAGGCTAGAGTCATTTAACACAAACAAAAATACTGGGACCAGGTGTACTTCAGGGTCAAGAAACATTTTGTAGTTGGTCTCTACAAAGGTATAATTGTGTCTCAGAGACCTTTAAAAGCAATTCTACCTGTACCTCAAAGCTACATATAGAAATCGATGTTGAATGTACAGTTCTGGTTTTAGATACATTTTTTCCTTTTATTTCATAGGTTATTTTTTTCCACTTACCCCAATGATTTTCTACTATACTTATAGGACAATGACTTGTTCTGCCCTCATCAGGGAAGTTTCCTACTGCAGCAGATGGGAACAAATATAGAAACGCATAAACAGAGAAAGGGAGGAAGAGGGTGGAGGGGAGGGAGCAGGGAGCAGGAAAGAGGTAGAGGGAGAGGGAGAGGGAGAGAGAGAGAGAGAGAGAGAGAGAGAGAGAGAGAGAGAGAGAGCTTTAAATAGCATGTCTCTATTAAAGCTTTTCCACCCAGACTTCAGGGAACCACAGATCTTTTGCATACATATTATGTCTTTCAATTTAGTTTTTTATGGAACTCCTGAGTATGTGAGTGAGTGGGTCTCTGATATTTGTATTTTCATTTGGGCCCTTTTCCTTTTGTTTTCTGCCTTGTCTAACTTCAGTGAAATGCTTTGTGTTGGATCTTATTATATGTTATTTTGCTGTAGTTTGTTATCGCTTAGAAGTTCATTTCTAATGAGAAACAGAAAAAGGTCTGGTTCCAATGGAAGGGAAGGTGGGGAGAAACTGAGATGAGTAGAAAGAAGGGAATCTGTAACCAATATATATTGTACAGAAAACTATATCCAATAAAATGGACAAAATATCTTCAATGAAATTAACAAAGTAATCATATTTGAACAAAAAGGTATATATATATATATATATATATATATATATATATATATATATATATATATCCGTTGATGGACATGTCATTTACATTCTTTAGTGTCTTAAATACTAATCTAATTTTATTTATTTTTACATTTATAAACCATTTGCATACAAATGCCCTAAGAGCCAGAAGAGGGCACCAGAGTTAGTGTAAGTTGTGAGATACCACCTGGGGCAAGAAACCAGCTCATGATCATTAAGACATTTCTCTAGGTTCCAGTGGTATCAAGTATTTAGAGGTGTCTTTTGCGGGGAACCGACAGAAGGCGGCTATCATCCTTGCAGCCATCTTGAGACATATACCCTGACAAGAGACTTGTTTACAACAGCCTACAACAGCTGTGCACACTCTGATAACATCTTGTTTTAGATACCCGGGATCTTCCCTTGGGTGTGTGAGACTTAAAGGTGTGAGACTTAAAGGCATGACTTAAAGGTGTGACTTAAAGTTGTGATTTAGAGACAAGACTTAAAGGCATGACTTAAAGGTGTGACTTAGAAGTGAGACATATAAAAGGTGAGAGGCAGACAGAACAGAATACTTGAGACTTGAGACTAGAGATGGGAACTTGGAACTGGGAAGGAGACTAGCAACAAGGAACTAGGAGAAGGACTTGAGACTTACTACAGCAGGAACAAGGATTAGGACCTGATACTTGGTACTAGGAACTAGGAACTTGGAACTAGGGACTTGGAGAGAAGAAGAGAGACTGAAGAATAAACGGGATCGAATCACACTCTGTCTGGTCTCCATTCTTTGTGTCCATCCTCAATGTCTCTCTTGCTGAACACCGACTTGTGGACCGGAGCAGCTTGGGCAGTGCAGGTTCTAACAACTTAGCCCCTAAGGCTTTTGGCAGTGCGGGATCCAACATTGACAGAGTGGTCCATGACATTTTGTCTCCCAAATGTGGGGCAGAGTAGTCTTTAACAGTCTTTGATTTCATTGATTTGTTTATCCTATAGTTTTCATTTGTTTGGTTGGTTGTTTTTTGTTTTTCAAAACATATACAAAACGGTTGTCTATCATTTCTTTCAGGAAAGGATCATTAATGATACAGAAAAGCTTTTAATTTGTATGTTGATCATTTTTCATGCTACTTTGCTAGATACGTTCATTTGATCTAAGAGTTATCTGGTGGTAAATTCAAGGTGTCTTAATTATGGAATCATCCCTTCAAATTGGGATAGTAAAATTTCTTTTCCTGTTTATGTTTCTTGTGTTCTCTCTCTCTCTCTCTCTCTCTCTCTCTCTCTCTCTCTCTCTCTCTAATATTTTATAACATTCTTCTTTTTTAATTATAAAATCATAATTTTTACTTTTTAACACAGGGGTTATAAACACAAAAATGCAGGATGTGGGGAAGAGAATGACACAGGAGCATAAGTGTTCAGGTGGAGTACAGATATCTTTCAGAACAGGGTATCAGCTGGGTAAAGTTTCAGGGGACACGTCACTATGACTCTGCCAATGATTTACTTGTCCTTATCTAAGTTGGTACTGTCTCTCCTTTCTTTGGTCTCAAGCTGAAACTACAAACATAATACTAAGTAAGAGTGAGAATAGTAGATACACTAGTATCATTACTGATTTTAAAGGTAATTATTTTAGTTTAACCTTTACAATATATGTTTTCTTAAGAGCTTGTCATATAGAAACTTTATTATTTTGAAGTTTCTTCTTTCTATTCCTGTATTCTTCTGTAATTATTTAATGAACAGTTGTTGCCTTTTGTCAAAGACCATTTCTACATTTATTGAGAGCATGTGATTTCTCTCCCTGAGGCTGTTCATTGCTATTACATATTCACTTATCCTTCATCATTTAAATGAGACATACTCTATTAATCTTTAAATGTGTTCTTGAATTTGGTTTGCTAGTATGTTGTATGCCATGGATAATTTTTGTTTCTAAGTTTATCACTAAAAAGGGCCTATGGATTTCCCTTCTAATATTTTGTGCTTCTTTGCTATTTGGTATCTGGTTCATATTGGATCAATAGCAGTACTTTATAAGTACTCTTTTCATTCTGTTTGTGGAATTTGTACCCACTTAAAAAAATCTAGTAGAATTTGACTGTGAGTCTCTTCAGTCTGTATAGCAGGATGGTTTCCTGCTGCAGCTACATTTTACAATAAAGCTCAGTAATTTGAGAGGAGCTAATGTGGGAGGAGCTAGGAGAAAAAGGGGGAAGAGAAGGAGCTAGGAGAGGGGAAGAAATGGAGCAGCCATGGAGAACTACACTTCAGTCCAGAGCAGTTCTGGGTAATGATTTATATCTTAAGGTTAGATGTTGGAAAACAACTCTGTTTGTGTGGGCAAATTGTTAATTGCGCATTTCTAAATATATAAAGCCATTGTATAACAACTAAGCTGTTGAGTCTCATTTCTACCAGGTATCTCATGGATGGCAGGTATTGTCTGAGGTTCAGCCAAGCTTTGTGGAGACAGTGGAATAGATTGGCAGAGCCATCTCCCATGCTAGTGTCTTGAGGGTGCCAGGGCCAGTGCTTCTGGCTGGTCCAAGCCAAGCACCATCGCTCTTGGCCTCAGGTCTTGCTGCCCCATAAGAAGAAGACATATTGGGGCATACAGTTTTAAATATTATTCACAATAGGTCTGGAACTTTCCTTTGTTTGGAAGCATAACTTATACTATCTAATTGTGTATTGTAGTTTTATTAATTTCTGTTTTCATAAATCATGTTAACTTAGTTTAACCTGTTTGATACTCATTTTGTAGAAAAAGACATCAAATTTTATAGAAGTTGTTATTAGATGGGAAGTTCTTTTATTGTTGAGAATAGTTCTCGCTATACTGGGATTTTTGTTATTCCAAATAAATTTGCAAATTGCTCTTGCTATATCAATGAAGAATTGATTTGGAATTTTGATGGGGATTGCATTGAATCTATAGATTGCTTTTGGCAAGATGGCTATTTTTACTAAATTAATCCTGCCAATCCAGGAGCATGGGAGATCTTTCCGTCTTCTGAGATCTTCTATTTCTTTCTTCAGAGACTTAAAGTTCTTGTCATACATATCTTTTACTTTATTGGTTAGATTCACTCCAAGATATTTTATATTGTTTGTAACTATTGTGAAGGGTGTCATTTCCCTAAATTCTTTCTCACCCTGTTTATTTTTTGAGTATAGGAAGGCTATTGATTTGTTTAAGTTGATTTTATATCCAGCCACTTTGCTGAAGTTGTTTATCAGGTTTAGGAGTTCTCAGGTGGAAATTTTAGGGTAACTTAATTATACTATCATATCATCTGCAAATAGTGAAATTTTGACTTTTTTCTTTCCTATTTTTATCCCTCTGACTTCCTTTTGTTGTCTAATCACTCTAGCTAGAACTTCCAGTACTGTATTGAATAGGTAGGATTTTCATCCTGGGCAGCCTTGTCTAGTCCCTGAACTTAGTGGGATTGCTTCCAGTTTCTCTCCATTTAGTTTGATGTTGACTACTGGCTCGCTGTATATTGCTTTTACTATATTTAGGTATAGACCTTGAATTCCTGATCTTTCCAAGACTTTTAACATGAAGGGATGTTGAATTTTGTCAAATGCTTTCTCAGCATCCAGTGAGATGATCATGTGGTTTTTTTCTTTGTGTTTATTTATGTAGGGGATTACATTGATGGATTTTTGAATATTGAACCATCCCTGAATTCCGGGGATAAAACCTACTTGATCATGATGTATGATTGGTTTGATGTGTTCTTGGATTCAGTTTGCGAGAATTTTATTGAGTATTTTTGCATCAGTATTCATAAGACAAATTGGTCTGTATTTCTCTTTCTTTGTTGGGTCTTTGTGCGGCTTAGGTATGAGTGTAATTGTAGCTTCATAGAATGAATTAGGTATTGTTACTTCTGTTTCTATTCTGTGGAATAGTTTGAAGAGAATTGGTATTAAGTCTTCTTTGAAGGTCTGATAGAATTCTGCACTAAAACCATCTGGCCCCGGACTTTTTTTAGTAGGGAGACTTTTAATGACTGCTTCTATTTCTTTAGGGGTTATGGGACTGTTTAGATGGTTTATCTGTTCTTCGTTTAACTTTGGTACCTTGTATCTATCTAGAAAATTGTCCATTTCATCCAGATTTTCCAATTTTGTTGAGTATAGGCCTTTGTAGTAGGATCTGATAATTTTTTAAATTTCTTCTGTTTCTGTTGTTATGTCTCCCTTTTCAGTTCTGATTTTATTAATTTGAGTACTGTCTCTGTGCCCTTTGGTTAGTCTGGCTAAGGGTTTGTCTATCTTGTTGATTTTCTCAAAGAACCAGCTACTGGTTTTGTTGATATTTTGTATAGTTCTTTCTGTTTCAACTTGGTTGATTTCAGCTCTGAGTTTGATTATTTCCTGCTGTCTACTCCTCTTGGGTATATTACCTTCTTTTTGTTCTAACGCTTTCAGGTGTGCTGTCAAGTTATTAGTGTATGCTCTTTCCAGTTTCTTTTTATTTCTTCCTTGACCAAGTTAACATTGAGTAGAGCATTGTTCAGTTTCCACATATATGTTTGCTTTCCATTGTTTTTGTCCATATTAATGATGAGTCTTAGTCCATAGTGGTCTGATTGGATACAAGGGATTATTTTAATCTTTTTGTATATGTTGAGGCCTGTTTTGTGAGCAGTTATATGGTCTATTTTGGAGAAGGTACCATGAGGCGCTGAGAAAAAAGGTATATTGTTTTGTTTTAGGATGAAATGTTCTATAGATGTCAGTTAAGTCCAGTTGGTTCATAACTTCTCTTAGTTTCATTATGTCTCGGTTTAGTTTCTGTTTCCATGATCTGTCCATAGCTGAGAGTGGGGTATTGAAATCTCTCACTATTATTGTGTGATGTGCAATGTATGCTTTAAGCTTTAGTAATGTTTCTTTTATGTATGTGGGTGCCCTTGCATTTAGGGCATAAATGTTCAGAATTGCAAGTTCCTCTTAGTACATTTTTCCTTTAATAAATATGAAGTGTCCTTCTTTATTTTTTTTAGTACTTTTGATTGAAAATTGATTTTATTTGATATTAGAATCACTACTCCAGCTTGTTTCTTGGGACTATTTACTTGGAAGATTGTTTTCCAACCTTTTACTCTGAGGTGATGTCTGTCTTTTTTACAACAGTGCATTTCCTGTATGCAGCAAAATGCTGGGTCCTGTTTATGTATCCAGTCTTATAGTCTATGTCTTTTTATTTGAGAATTGAGTCCATTGATATTAAGAAATATTAAGGAAATGAATTTTGTTTCCTGTTATTTTTGTTATTGGCAGTGGAGTTATGTTTGTATAGCTACCTTCTTTTAGGGTTGTTGGAAGATTACTTTCTTGCTTTTTCTAGGTTGTAGTTTCCCTCCTTGTGTTGGAGCTTTCCACCAATTATCCTTTGAAGTGCTGGAGTTGTAGTAAGATATTGTGTAAATTTGGTTTTGTCATTGAATATTTTGGTTTCTCCATCAATATTGATTGAGAGTTTTGTTGGGTATAGTAGTGGGGGCTAGCATTTGTGTTCTCTTAGGTCTGACTGTATGATATCAGTCCAGGATCTTCTGGCTTTTATAGTCTCTGGTGAGAAGTCTGGTGTAATTCTTGTAGGTCTGCCTTTATATGTTATTTTATCTTTTTCCCTTACTGCTTTTAGTATATTTTCTTTGTTTTGTACATTTGCTGTTTTGATTATTATGTGATGGGAGGTATTTCTTTTCTGCTCTAAACTATTTGGAGTTCTGTAGGCTTCTTGTATATTTATGGACATCTCTTTCTTTGGGTTAGGGAAGTTTTCCTCTATAATTTTATTGAAGATATTTACTGATCCTTTAAGTTGGGAGTCTTCCCCCTCATCTAACAATATTATGCTTAGGTTTGGCCTTCTTGTTGTGTCTTGGATTTCCTGTATGTTTTGGGTTAGTAGCTTTTTGTATTTTGCATTTTCTTTGACAGTTATGTCAATGTTTTCCATGGTATCTTCTGCACATGAGATTCTCTCTTCTATCTCTTGTATTCTGTTGGTGATACTTGTGTCTATGTCTCCTCCTCTTTTTTTTTTTTTTTTTTTTTTTTTTTTAGGTTTTCTATCTCCAGGGTAGTCTCCCTTTGTGATTTTTTTATTGTTTCCACTTCCATTTTTAGAAATTGGATGGTTTTGTTTAATTCCTTCACCTGTTTGGTTGTGTTTTCTTGAAATTCATTAAAGGATTTTTGTGTTTCCTCTTTAAGGGCTTCTATCTGTCTACTAGTGTTCTCCTTAAATTCTTTGCGAGTGTTATTTATGTCCTTCTTAAAGTCCTCTATCATCATCATGAGAAGTGATTTTAATTCTGAATTCTGCTTTACTGGTGTGATGGGGTGTTCAGGGCTTGCTATGATGGGGAAACTGGGTTCTGATGATGCCAAGTAACTCTGGATTCTGTTGCTTACATTCTTGTGCTTGCCTTTCACCATCTGGTTAACTCTAGTGCTACCTGTACTTGCTGTCTTTGACTAAAGCCTGACTTTCCAGTTATCTTGCTTGTCTATGATCTCCTCGGGGTCCAGATGTCTCTGTGATCTTCTCCAACTGCTCTGAGTACAGTCGTACCTTTAGAATGCCTCAGGATATGGTACCTCCAAGGTAGCAGACTAGCTAGGTGTTTGCTGTTCTGGGTGCAGTGTCTCCTCTAGGATGACTCAGGATCAGGTGTTCACTGCTCTGAGTGCAGTGTCGCCTATTGGATGTCTCAGGATAAGGTGTCCACTGCTCTGAGTGCAGTGATTCCTCTAGGATGTCTCAGGATATGTTGTCTGTCGCTCTGAGTTCAGTCGTTCTTCTGCCATTCTGGGTTCTGTGGTACCTCTGCTGCTCTGGGTTCAGTGGACCCTCTAGGATGTCTCGGGAGGAATCAGGTATCCACACAGGAGCAGACTGGGAATGGGTCTCCAGTTTTAGTTTTTTATAAAGTAACTTATTTGACATCTGAAATTTGACTTTACTTTCACTTCATTATGTAAGACATTTAGAAAATAACTAGAAATATAATATGCAGAAGGGTCTGTTAAATAAATTTTAAGACCATTTTAGATAGATCCCTTCACTAAATGGTTGCGTATAGTATTTAATATCCCAGTATGCATTTGAAATTCCAGATGTGAATAAATAATTTCAATGTGGTATATGGATACATGCAAAATGTACTTTAATTAAAACAATTTAAGATGCTAATATAAAATACAGTTAATGTCATTTCAACAACTTCTTTTCAAGCTATCATTTCAGAGAGCAAGACTATTATTTAGAGAATATTATTTATGAGACATAAACCTGAAACAAATTTAACACTAATTAGAGACATAAATTATGTATTCTGTTTCTTCTGAAATACTAGGAGATATCCATGGTAATCTAAACAACCTACATGCCAGGCATGATACTATAAATCTACCAGTCAGAGTCCTGAGGCAGGAGATCATATGGTCCAGGCTAGGTTAAGTTTAAGATTTTTGTCTCAATTAATTTTAATTAATGAAGAACATAAACTAAAATTTTCACACTACTATCAACGATCTTAAGAGTATTGGATTAATAATACTGTCTACTAATTACATAGTAACTCCTCACTCTATTTTCTTTGTGACTAAAAAAAGAAAGAAATTTGAGAAGATCAGATGGGGTAATTGGACAGAAATGTTTTGCTATGAGAAGGAGCAAAGAAACATGCAAGGAAGGGTGGTGTTGTGCTAGGAATTTGAGGAAAGCTTTCAATAATTGGGACCAAAAAAAAACTATACTCCAAATTTACAAGAATTATAATTAAACGCAATATAACTAGGAGATAATAAAGAAATCCAGAACAAGAATGTTTAGCATAGTGGAAGGGACAAATCTCCACTGCTATGCTCCATTAACAGACAGAACCAAAGATCTTGCTTTTCACAACTGTATCCTGGGTATAGAGGCTCTTAACACAAGGAGTCTGCTTGGAATCCACAAATAAAGCACCTATACTTACTATGACATGTTTGTCCATTTGTTTTCCTGCCTGTATCAGTGCTTTTAGGTCTCAAACTATAAAGCATTAACCTGGATGAAGACAGTAATGATGCAGGGTGAGTTAAGCACCTCATTTTACTGCCTGTCACTAAAATACCTTGATATTTTCAAGACCAGGTGAATCTTCATTCTAATTCTTTATTTATATAAAATTCCTACATATTCTTTTTCCATTCACCTATTATCACCTATTAAGAGCAAATAAGCCAAGTGTTAAAAGATATTTGGGATTAAATAGCACCAGAATGCAAATGATGTCTAAGGTCTAAAACCCCAGAAAGTTAAAAGTTAGACTATTTTATTCAAGATTCCTCATTGAGTTTGCTATTCCAAGCATATTTTTTGCTTGTTTGACTTCAGTTATGAACACAACATTTTCAATAGAAAGTTCTCTGACTGCTATTAAATTAAGACAATTTTATTTGAGAATTACCTGACAAGTAAATGGAAAATAGTCTCAGTTCATCCAAATCATTTACTGAAGAGCATTGTAAGAGGAAAATCTGTTTTTCTGTTATTTTCTAACTGCTTCACCTAAAAAGTGAATAAAATAAAATCAACATTCTGACAGATGACTGGCATCGAATAGGTTTTGTTTCTTTCTTTTTTTATTTCAGCTTCATTATTTGCCATGGAGATGGATTCCCAGAGTGACAGGTTGTGTTGAATCTGATTCAGCTGTACTGAGTTATGCAACATATCAAATTCTCCCAAGGTGGTGAGAAAGAACAAAACTAAATAAGATCCTGGTACAATTCAGCACAGAGGGTTCCACACACCAGACAAGGCTTCTTGGTAAATGAAGATAAAACACTTTTGAAAGTCCACTGAAAATGTCTCAAATGCTCATCCTTCTAGTCTGGTGATCTGTTTTCCTAACCACCACTGCTTATCACTAGCAACCATAATTTAAAGTTTTTCAAACCCAACATCTTGTATCTTATCCCAAAATCTCCTCTCATTCTTTCTGAAAACATGATGGGGAGGAGACCACTATATGGCTTAACAGAGATAATTGGTACAGAGTTCTAAATGACCTTGATCCTGCTACATCTTAAAGCTTGTCATCTGTCAACATATGCTATCAGAGCTCTTGTAAGTTAAATATTCTTGACAGGACCTCACATATAGTATTGTTCTTTTTAATTTGAAAAGTTTAAACAGCTTGACATTTTAGAGGTTATTTTACTTGCTGGCATAATTATTGTCAGTGTCAATAAGAATTTGTTAATGTATGCATTAACAATACAAATGTTGAGGACTTGTCTCCTAAAAAATTACTTCAGTGTAATTTTCAGAATAATACACAGTGAAATAAAAGGTAGGTGATATAATTATGACTTTCATGACTTTTTACCTATAATTATTCTTCTATGCTTATTCTTCTGTAATGCATGATAAAGCTTAGATAAAATTACAGTAAAGATCTGAACTCTTGAGCAAAAAACTAAAATCATTAAAAAGTGGCAAGAGTTTACTTCCTTTTTATCATGAAACTTGGATGATTTCAGATTAAAATAACATAGCAAGGACGTTGTACCTATGAACTCACAAACACTTGTGACAACATGTTCAAGATCAGAAACTCAAGACAGATATAATCCCAGAAAGGAAAGTGGAGATGACATGACCTTCCAAGACTAAGTGAGGAACTACTGCTGACTGATAACTATTCAGAGAATAGGAGCAAATGATTTTTTACATGCTAATTATGAATAGCTATAAAAGCAATACAGCATGATAAAATCTTCTTTGGACCCATCCTCTCTACATTGTGTATAGACAAAGTATAAACCAATTCAAAGTGCCTAGGACCATTTTAAATTTTTAGAAATACTTTAATGTCTTCTTATTATAATTCAGCTTCCCATACTTAACCTTTTACTGAGTTGTGTATCATTGAAAATAAAGCAATTGTTTACACTGTGTATTGATGCAAATGTCTATGCTACAAAGTGCAGTACAGCAGCCTCATGACTTTGGCATTTTTTCCCTTGAAAAGTTTGATCTTTTCATCATCAAGTTAAAACTATCTGACCAATCATGTGACCCAATTCAAAGAAATATGAGTATATTCACTTACATATTAGAAAATTCCACTTTTAAAATTAACTATACACTGTTAGAATGAGGATACTTTACTATAGAAATACTAAAATGAAATAAAAATTATTAGGAGAAATATCACACACATGCACAGCTCTTCACGATAGCCAAATGATCTGCTTGCCACATTTTGTCATAGCACAGAAGTTTTCAACTATTTGTGCCTGCTGAAAAATAACACCCTGAAATAACCCACTTATAAGGTGAGTGATTTATTTTTATACACAGTGCCAGAGTTTTCAGTCTATAATTGCTTAGCTCTGTGGCTTATGACTAATGGTAGTACAGCATATTCTGTAGGGATAATTGGGCAGAAAAAAAAGTTCAACTTAATTCAAAGAAAAATCAAAGAAATGAAAGGGATGGGTCAGTGTTCCAGAAGCTTCCTCAAGTTCACCAAGGACTCCCATTTTCTGCATTAAATACCACTCCCTAAAACCATCTTAAAGACCACGACAAGCTGAAGACCAAGCTTCAACACATGTGCATTTTGAGGAAATTCCAGATCCAATTGTAGCAAGAAGGAGTTGCTCACACTTTTGTGGCAATTACTATAACTATAAATTGACTGCTTGTATTGTCCAGCATATGAAAATATAGATGAAGTTATATAAAACAGATCAATAGAACTCAGAAATACAGATGGGCTTATCTGAAGAACAATAGTTAAAAGTATTATACCTGGAGAAATTGTCAGTTTGAAAGGGACAGAAATGGAAATGAGGTAAAGTAAAAGGAAGTCTTGCCAATTTCTGGAATTGTGCAGGCTGAAGAATAATTGAGTGCTTTGACATGTATATGTATATGTATGTGTATGTGTATGTGTATGTGTATGTGTATGTGTATGTGTATGTGTATGTGTATGTGTATGTATATGTATACTTACCTTCAAGTCTAGAATATTGATTTCAATAGTAGGTTCATATGTATAGTTACCTTCAAGTCTAGAATACTGATTTCAATAGCAAGTTCATAGAGACAGACAGAAGGACATTCCTAGAGCAGAGGTAGGGCTTAGGGTCTGTAAATATTCAGAGGGTATTGTGTCAATCACAGAGAATTGTTTCAGGGCCAATGGATTTTGAACTTCCTTAGAACCAAGCTCTTCTCTATTTCTTTTCATTTCTCTCTTTGAGAATTACAGTGTCTCCTGATTCGTCTCTTGTTCCATATTTAAACATATACTTTGTTTACAATTCTACAGCTCAATCGATGGTCAAGAATCCTGCCCCAGGAAACGTTACTCTCAGAATATCACACACTCTTATAGAGATAGTTTAGTTGGTATTTGGAATTTTTAGAATTAAGGGTTTTGTTTGATATTTTACATTAAGTGTAGTAAGTTTACATTCAACGTCTTGGGGGGATATTGAAATATGCAGAATTTGCCTTTCATTTGTGATAGATATAAATTATTGTGAAGCAGAAGAGTCTCAAAGCAATTTCACCCTTCCCAGACTAAACCTCATCATCCCCTCTGCCACCTTCATGAACTGTCCATGTACCTGTATGTCCTATTTGTATATTTGAGACACTATTCCAGATTTGATATATTTCAGAGCTGTAGTGAGAAGACATAAAGGTGTCAGAGACCTCGCTTACCTTTTGATGTCGAATATTTGTAGGATATTTTATTTCCCCAAATATTTTGTAAATATAGTACTCTTTGTGTACTGTCATCACTGAGTTTGACAGTCATTGTTCTCTTTCCTAGATAATGGATGCAGTCTCCTGCTTGTTTTCCTCATGTTATCTTTTAAAATATTTACATTTGAAATTATTTCACAAATGAAATCATTTACCCCTATATTTAGTATACATGTTCAAAATGATAGCTATATAAAATCATTCCACATTAATTTGGTCCTCTAATTACTTTGTACACTGCTTCCAAAATACCCTTTCAATCCAGATACACTTACTGCTTTCTCACATAGCTTTGATCACAAATCTATATAAAGAAGTTGAGTTTGCATTGTTGTTAGTGGTCAATGTAATGAAGGCAGAAAATAGAAAATCCAGCCAAATGAACTGTTCTAAGAATTTTTCTTGGGGCTGGAAAGATGGTTCAGCAATTGAGAGCATTATCTGTTCTTTTTTTTTTTTTTAGATTTTTTTTATTGGATATTTTATTTACATTTCACATACCAATCCCTTTCCCCAATTCCCCTCCCTAGAAAACCCCTATCCCATGCCCCACCCCTTTTCCATTTGGCTTTTATACAATTTTTTTAAATGTTAATCAGGGGCTTTATAAGTATGGTAATGCTCAATCAGACGTGTAACCTAATGCCCAACCTAGCTATGTAAACGGTCTTTGACTAGTGGAGACACGTGAACTTCTGCCTCCATGCCCCCTCTCTCTTTCTCTCTCTTTTTCTCTCTCATTACCTAGCTTCTCATCTACTTCATCCTCTCCTCTCCTCTCCTTACTCCATCTTTTCCTCTCGGTGCTCCTTCCCCCTTATCTCCTCCTACATATTACCCTTCCTGTTAAATTAAAGCTTTTCTCTCAGAATATAATTAGAGCATAATTATTCCTATTTGTACCAGTGAGGTACAAGATAGTCTTAATACCCAGTCCATCCTTTTGTTGACTAACCAGAACCTCTGTCTTCTCTCTTGACTAGAACACTTAGTTTTGAACCTGGCTATTTCTTGGCTTTAGAATGAGTGTCAGCTGAAAACCCTCCACTCAGATCTTTTCTCTCAAGGTAAATAGCCTGGATTGGCTATGAGTCTATAGGTCTTCAATGCCGTCAGAAATCCAGAATGACTAAATTAACTGAATTTATGGGAAGCACTAAGCATAGGTTCTAGCTTCTAAAACTTAGCCAATTTATAGAGACCGCTGAACACCTGAACACCCTAAACTACCGAATGTTGGAGCATCAAATCTTCAGCCTTCTGGCCCAAAATCATCTGACAGACTTTAGTGCTGCAGAATTATTAAGGGTTGGTTACTCTGTCTAGGCAGATATAATCAGTCGACTATTCTGCAAGTGTGTCCTTTTCTGTAGATGGAGAGAGGCAATTCTTGCCTGGTGGCTGTCTCACCACAACTGGAGTAACTCCAAGAATGCTCAATTTCTTCTTAGAATCCAAGACAGGAAGCTGTCAGCAGCAGACAGGTCTCTAATCAAAATGAACATTAATATAGAAATATTTGTGACGTCAATTCTATGGATTTCTGATGTTTTGAAATCCAACTATTCATGTAAGGTAACCTGGACTGTTGTCTGTTAACTCCTCTCACCTATTTCTAAATAAAATATAGAAAATACCCTAACAATAAACTCAAAGTCATGTTTTTGCTATAGTCCCTTAACTCACAGGCTAATCATCCCAAGTCAGTTAAAAAAGTTAAAGAAAGGCTAGGTCTAAGCCTTGTATTTCTAAATGTGTTATACAGGCACAATGCCCATGAGAGTATCAATATTCATTTCACTTTCATATCAATAAGAAGCTTATACCAATGAAAACCTTAAATTTGAAATCCAAGTGAATTTTGTACCATTTAAGAAATTATAACTTCATCTTGATACTAAATTATACAGATTTCTACCAATAGGTTATGGCTATGCCATAAATCCTAGCTAATCCTCCCTGTTCCAACAAAATCACTACTTTTCCCTAGAGAGACAGCCCCATATTAACCACTTTAGTCCCCAAGCCCAGGGAATAGGGGCGCTGACTCTTCTTTAACTTCTTCAAGCTGATTACGGGCGTTGAGATATTAGAAGAGGGATAGGGAGAAGAGTAAATTGATAAGCTTCTGATGCTGTGTCTTCACTGCATCCAGATGGAATTCCCAGACACCGGAGGTTTGAATAGGTCTGCTCGTTTTGCTTGATGAGTAGATACACCAAGGCTGTGTATTCTGCAATATACAATTCGCTGGACAAGTTTTAGTATCAAGAAAGATAATTTTTTTTTTCCTAGAGGGCTGACATTTTTTTAAAAGATGTTGGTTCTAACAACTTTTTTCCCCTTTTATGTAGTTGGTTGTAATATTTACATTTCAAATTTTATCCTCTTATCCCATTTCCCCCACCACCCAGGAACCCCTTATCCCATTCCCCCTCCTTATATCCCTTGCATTATCTGTTCTTAATCAAAGGCCCAGGCACTCACATGGCAGCTCACCACTGTCTATACCTGCAGTTGCAGAGGATCTCACACCCTCACACAGACATATGTGCAGGCACAATACCAATGTAAAAATAAAAATAAATAATTATTAAAATATGTTTTTAGTATGTTTTCTAGCAATAGTTATGCCAGAAATAAGATGTGTTTCAATTTTAGGAGGAACTTGAGAATTTTTCTTATCTGTTTCAATTTCTTTAGAAGACATCAAAAACAGCAAGCCCCTTCTTTGGGTTTTTGTAGCTGGCCACTAATATTTTCATGAGAATATACAAGTTTCTAAATAGCTATATAAGTAGGACTTTTACATTTCTCAGTACTAAAATAGAAACAAAGCAGATCTGAGAACAGAAAAACTCAAACAATGGAAACATGTGAATGATATTTACATATTCATCTTGTATTTGTATACAATACTAACTTCACTAGGAAATATAACTTTTTCTTTAGCTAATCTTGAGGCGATATCAAATATTTATTCACCTGAGTCACAGGTCCTAAAACAGACCAAACTAATGATTTCATCCATCTTGCTTGGTGAAGCCATGAATTTCTGCCATCAGTGAACTTTCTTATGGTAGCACAGGGACTACAAATTGCTATATCACCAAAAGACTTCATCCTAGGATTGGTGAAGTTAATTAAGTAGCTGCCTAGATGAAGTCCTCCTGTGATTAACTTCCACTCACTATATATTCTAGCACCTCTCAAGAAACATGAATCTGGGCAAGATTAAATGCTGTTGTGTTGGTAGTATGCAGGAAAGCAGAATTACATGCAAGCAAGAAGTAGCTAGAACATCAAGCAAGTAATTAAAAGGTGTTATGTGGCGTGAACTGGACAATGAATTGTCAACCATGAGTGTGACTTGGTTGCCCAAGCTATCTATCATATTTATTTTCATCATTGATAATGTGTCTCACAAATAATAACTTTATTAATTAGCTATTAATTATATTAGGAAATAAAAAATAAATTTAGAACAGTGAAACCAGGTGGTATATGAATGAAGGTTACTGGCGAATTAAGAGGTGGGTATGTTAGCCATTAAACAGTAAGCAATTAAAATTTACAATGTGTACTATCTAATAATAATAGTGATTGTCTATACTGAAGATTAAATAACTGAACAGTGGTTGCAGTAGTTTGAACAAGGATGTCTTCCATAAGCTTATAGGGTGGGATGATTAGTTACCAAGGTGTTGAACTATTTGTAGGGGTTAAAATGATTAGGTTGTGTGAATTCGATGGAGGAAAGGTGTCACTGAGAAGGTGCTTTGAGCATTCTCTCTCTCTCTCTCTCTCTCTCTCTTTCTCTCTCTCTCTCTCTCTCCTCTCTCTCTTTCTCTCTCTGCCTACAATCTGGCTACAGCTCTCAACTACTGCTCTAGTGCATGCCTGCATGATATCTTGTTCTTCTCCTTGGAAATGATGGACTAAATCTCTGAAACTAACCAAACTCACAAGTAAATGCTTATTTTAAAAGAGTTGCATTGATTTCTTTACAGAAGTAGAACAATGACGAAGAAAGTAGTCTAACTGTAAGTAAATTCAATTAGAAATATGTGAACTGTATCAAATGTGTAAGAAAAACAATAAATTTAAAGAAAATGATTGCTTTAATTTTATAATTAACTGAATATATTTTCTTGCTAGAAATCACACAATTACACCCAATATAATTCTTTAAGTATAATGACATCATAGAATAATATTTTATTTTTCTCTCACAAACTCATTTAACATATGAGACTCCTAATGATGTTTTGTGTATTCTTGGAAAATGGAATAAAAGAAAAACTTTCAAATTCCTGTTACTAAAAATGTGTTTGCTTGTGGAATTGGAGACAAAATGTAATTCTGAGGCAGGAGGTCAACCATTATACTTGAGTTTCCCTCAGAAGTCTTTCCTTAGAATTCATTTAAAGATTCCTCACCTCCAATGACCTTTGTTATTACTGAAGTTGTTTCTTGGATGCAACACCTCCCTTTCCTTTTACTACTGCACCTTAGTGAAATGCTTAGGCTTTACAGAACTACTCAAACATTAAAATGATGAAACCAAATTTCAAATAAAATTGGTACATCATACAGATACTAGGGCATTTTTACAAACTATAGCAAATTATCACAATTTACTTTGTGAATTATTTAATGGCATTATTAACCACAGTAAAACACAAGAATGATAACTAGAAAAGAGCCTTTGTTATACATTTGGGATCTCCAGGTTGATGAACTTCAAAGTGCATTTAGAAAACTAAGACAAGATCGGGTGGGAATTGTAATCAACTCTTTCTGAAACATTGTAGCCAACTAAGAGTTCAGAAGATCAGAAGTTTAAAGATAAATGTGTGAGACCAGAACTTCAGTGATGATTCCAATTGGGTTTCAAGGGCATTGACCATGTATCTTTCTTCTTCATTGTTTCATTTAAGGTTTAGATGTATATAGATTTACTGGAGAGGTAGCTTTGTTCCAAAACTGAATACACTAGTAGTAATGAAATTAATTATTTTCCTGAGCAGCCCCTGTAGGTTTGTGACAGGTACTAAATCAGTCTGAATGAGTGGAAGCTTGGGGTGTCTGTACATATGATATTCTGAGTCTATTCTGAGCTTATACTATCTTGAACAGACTGCCTACTTTGTCTTTATTACCTGTAGAATAAAATATATGTATAATTAACTCTAGTTTAATTATGCTAAAGGTGACCTACAAAAATATCATAAATTTCAATTGCCTCAGCTATGTGCCTCAGCAGTTAAATATCCCTTCCAGCCAAGCCAAGAGAAGTCAGCAAATAACCTGATAAATAGCGACCCTCTGATGTACTTCTTACAAAGTCACTCTGCCATGCTTCACTTTTGCCAATAACATCAAGGATGATGAGTCAGGTCTCACACGAGCTAATGAGTGGAAAATCCAGAGACCTTAATCTCAACCAGTCAGTCAATGGCCTTTACTGAAGAAAAAATGGCTTGGCAGATAATTCTCTTAGTACCTTAAGTCCTAAAATCCAATCACTCTTAGCTACAAGATTCTAGAAAAAAATATCACTGAGAAATTGTAATAGGTGTGTGTGTGTGTGTGTGTGTGTGTGTGTGTGTGTGTGTGTGTCAGAAGAAATTGTATATCAGTGAGAACTCGTAATGGTTTCATATACATATACACCCACATATAAAATGATGAAACATTTTTCATACAGAAAGAAGTCTAATGTAGTCTTCCTTGTTATGTAGCCCTCATTGTTTTCTTTGTATTTCCTCATATGTATGAGTCATGATCCACCAAATAAACAGAAGAAATGAGGGTAAGTGAGAAAGGAAACAAAGAGAGAGAATTAACTATCTCATTCCCTATTCAGTCTATCCAGATGATAAAATGCTGTAGCTTACCTTTTGTTAAGTGATTGTGTTTCTTGGTGCACACATTAATCTGGACTCTCTTGGAGAATGAGCCTGTCAAATGGCCAGTTTCATGTCAGAGACAAGGTCACAGCTACTTCCTTTATATAACAGAAACTCTGATTTACATCTTTTAAATCTATACACGGAAAGCTATTCAAACTATTGTCATGAACTCTGTTAATAATAGTCATTATTGTTATTGTGCACTGAAGACAGACACTTCACAAGCAGGAGCCTTGAGAAAATTAAAATGATTTCCCCTTTTTATGTAACAACTCCAATGATGAAAAAGTTTAAAGAACTTTTGCAAGGACAGATTTATCAAACTCTGAAGCCAAAAATCTAACACCACCTGACCTACATCAGATGCTCTGCTTTTCCTGTGCTTCTGTTTGTAGTTTAGATACTTTCTCTCCACTCCAGTTCTTTGGGCTGTTTAGAGGTCACTAGTTGCTGCCTGGATGTGGAGCCTTGTTCAAGAGCATCACAAGCTGTTCACTAAACTGCAGCAGATTACCATCTCACAGAGCTCTCTGCCAAGTAACCCCTGGACAACTACACCTGGAACAGAGACCCAGAGAACCTCCTTGACGGTCACCTTGGAGTTCATTTGACATACAGTGATTTTTGTCTTTCCAAGGGGTTTTTAAACACATCAGTATTGACACATCTCTGTGTGAGCTTTATTTTTTAGTTGATCATGTCTGCTATTTTTTCTGTGAAATGAAACGCCATTATATCTTCTAAGTCGAATTCTCCCAGTCTATACTGAAATACAAATTAAAATGTACTGCAAAATTTAGCCCATATAATTTCATTTTGCTTGACTTGATACAGAATGTCTTGACACAGTCTTGTTGATTTTATGGTGTGCTTAGCTGTCTTGCTTAATGTCTTCACACATTAACATTTTGAATTCATAGATTGAATATATGTTCTTATATTTGATTTTGTGGGTTCAGCAAACACTGGCACAATAAATAAATGAGTGGGCAACCACAGCAAAAATAATCAAATTAAAGGTATGACAATCCAAAGTGGGGCTTATCAGTGTGCATCCAACCCCAAATTTCTGCGTTTGAAAACCTGAGGACAAAGGAGACGAAGTGGGAGGCAGAGCTTTCCTTGTGTTGTTAGGTTCAGTAGCTCTGGAATCATACATGTATAGAGCCCTAAAGAAAGCCTAAAAGTAGCCCTAATGCCCACAGCCATAGGAAGGACTAGTGATAAATACTTTAATTATAGTAAATGTGTATGTAGGTGTATGTATGTCAATTTTCACACATGTTAAGTAAGAACACTCAGTTGTCATTCATGTATGCATTTTAAACTCTCCTCATTTATTTGGTGTTTCAAATCAATTCACTACAAAACTTAGGATATCCTATGTAGGACCATGAAAGGACAGCATGGTTTCTGGTTGAGTGCCAGCTGGAGATGGTCGGAGACCCTGCAGGTTTCCCTGCAAGGAATGGTAAGAATTTCACCATGCTCCTAGACCCCAGGCTCCTGACTTGAGGCTGAAGACCTCCATCGTTTGGGCCTTTCAGGCATGTAGGACAATGCCCACTAGCCCTTCCACAGGTAGAGGGCATGACTACAGGCCACAGAACCTCAAGACAGATCTTCATATGAGATACCTAAAGGCCAGAGGCTATAGCCAATTAAGTATTCCTTCTGAGACTCTCCTTCTTGCAAATGTATTTTAACCTCATGCGTGCCCTGAAAATACTGAGGTAGAATTTTCATCCATTTTTCCACCATGACAATACATATCTTAAGACCATATATCTTTTTTGGGGGGACCCACTGTGGAGAACTGTGGAGAAGGTTTTCAATTACCGAGCCACCATCTAATCTCTCAAGGATGACGGATCTGTGTTTCCAGCCACAGAGGCTACCACCTCAGGCAAGCAAGCCGAGCCAGCCATGAACCAGCCAAGCGAGTCCCTCGACCTAAGACTCTCATCCCGAGGGACACAGCCAGAGCTTCTCCCCCTCCCCTCAAATCTAGCCTGTATGCCCCCCATGAGTCTCACCCATTCTGCAGCCTCTAAGCTTTGAGCCCAATGGCCTGAGAATCAACCAGTTGCTGGCTGCCTTTTGGTCCAGGGACCCCCAACCCAAGGGCTCTGGTACCCCATGACTTCACATAGCTCAACGTGCAAGCAGCACCAGCATGGAGTGAACACAGTCAAATTGCCGAGCCTCTGCCTGTGTGAGTGGTGGCCCTAGCCCCTTTGGGGGTGCAGACTTGGGACCCACACATGAGCACAACAGGACCCAAGTGCAAACTACAACCCCACGATCCTATACTTAATGAAATCAGGTTTTTATGCCTTTGCATATTCTATGATAATTTTTTTTTAATAGTAGCATATTTTATATTATAAGAAAAATTTTCTCTACTAAAAAGAACAACTAACTGGTCTTATGACCAAAAGCATTTATAACAAATAATCATTGTTTATCAAAACAAAAATTCACTTCAATAAGTAGACTTTCCTCGCAGAATCCCTTCACAGCAGTCCAAGCCTTGCCTATAAGACTTCATAAAATTTAAGATTTCTTCTACTAAGCTTTACATGGGCACCACATTTTCTAATCCTCTGCGTCCTTCCACAGACACAGTTGACAAATGAATAAAAATGAATGTGCTCGATAGAAGGAAAAAGTTTAACTTTTTAAAAATTCATTTCTCTCTCTTCTTCTCCTACTTCCTTCCTCCCCTCTCTGCTAACTCCCTATTCTTCTTCCATTTCTTCTCAGATAAAGCAAAGTCTCCCAAGGATACCAACTTGCCTTGGCATATCAAGTTGCATTAGGACAAGGCACATCTTCTCCAATTGAGACTACACAAGGAAGCTCAGTTGGGGGAAAGGGATCCAAAGGCAGGCAACAGAAAGAAGCATGGCTCCTGATCTAGTTGTTAGAGATACCACATGAAGAGCAAGCTACAGTCTGTTAAATGTGTATCGGGGGCCTATGTCCTTTCTATGCATGTCCTTTGGTTGATATTTCAGCCTCTGTAGGCCCTATTTTGGTCCAGGTTAATTGATTATATAGGGTTATTTTTGTTGGTGTTGTTTGATTTAGTTTGGGTTTTTGTTTATTAGTTTGTTTGTTTTTGTTTTGTGTGTGTGTTACTCTTAACTCCTCTATCTCCTTCGATCCTTTTTTCACAAGATTTTAACTCATCTATTTTATGACTAGTTATAGGTTTTTTATATTCAGTTTTTGCATAATTAAAAGTTATATTTAACATGAATATATATAGATGTCTATCCATACCTATAATTATACATATAATTGTGCATTTATCTCTATTAGAGAATTTTACAATATATCATTCTGTAGATACATGTGTATATATTTGATATATCTATTGGTAAATGCATAATGTGTAAATGATAAATGTGTGGAGTGAGATAAATAACAAGTAAATAGAATTAAATACTGATGATAAATAAAAATAATAAGTGACATTTTCTAGTATACCTTTTGAGTATATCCCCACTTCATATGTGACCTGAGTTCCACTCAATTAATACTTAAATCTCACTACTAGGAACATATTCTGTGTCCCACAAACCCTTCCCAAGAGTTTAATAATACCCAATGGACAATACTGAGTAATTGTAAAACTGTATGGTTATATGGATATATTTTCCTCATTTTCTTGTTAATAAAGATAGCTAAGAAAGGTAAATGTCTCATGAGAGTGGCTCTCATGCTTACTCATTCACACATTAACATGACAATCTTTGAGTAGGTGTATATTCACTCTTAGCACTAAAAGATTTTGAACAAATTTTTTGCACATTCCTTTCTCATTGTTTCACTAAACAATTAGTGAGATTAGAACTGAGCACATTCACCAAAACAACCTTACTGGGTAAGGTTTAGACCAGCATCTTTCCAGAAGACTAATTTCCAGGTATGAATAAGAGCAGTCACTTTATAATACCTGTACTAAATCATATACTTTGAAAATATGTGGATAGTCAATAAGAAACAAATACAAGACACCACAATTTATATTTACTTGTGTTCCCAATATTTGTGTTTATTATATGTATGTGTTTTCATTAATCATTATGTATATTTTAGGAAATTTCTTTGTGTTTTCTTAGTTCTATTGAGTAGAATAAATATAAGTATGAAAAGTTTCATATAAGAGTCCTCCATTTACTTACTTAAGTATCACACAGACGCATAAGCAAATCAACATGTTAAAAATAACATGTTCAAATCATATAATAATGACCTGAAATTTTCATGTAAAAGTCAATTCTGGTCTTAGAGAACATAAATATTTGCTGGTTTTGTGTTGAACAAAAGTAATTTTATCAAATTGGATTTAAAAATTTTTGAAACTATAATATGATTGAGAAGAAATCCAATAAAAATGGTGTACTTTGGCAATTAGAATAAGCCAAAACTGAATGCATAAGTGATAAAAAGGAATATTCTCCTATCACTTGCTCTGTAGTTTAAATTCATGAAAATCTCAGTGGTGTTCTGTTTAAATTATGGGCTTCACATTCATCAAATTGAATTCTGATCATTTATGTTAGGAGATGAGCAGGTTATGTGTCTGTTGTGGATTACTCTCTGGGCTGATGCGGACTTTTATCAGAGCAATGCTGGAAGCTTAAAACTTAAGGCAATTTTAGCTGCACCCTGTGTGATATAAATGACTATCTTAATATTTAAATTTCCTTCTGTTGAGATATAAAAGATATGTGTTTATGTACATAGCATGAAGACATAATAGATACATTTTGTGGTTTTAATACTTTCAAGTACACTGTCTTGGTATACTAAGTTTTGTTAAATTTCTTTTTTATGTAATAGGACTCTATACGCCCTTGGAATAAAAGCCCTATGAAAAATATTAATAACCACTCAGTATAAGAACTATTTCTGACTTTTGAGGAAATGTAAATTTGTATATCAGAGGCGTTTCAAGGGTTCAAATTTTCATCATTTCTAATTATTAACTTGGGAGTTTGAAGTTTCAGGATTTAGTTTTCAATTATATTTCAATTTTTTATTTGACCTGTAAGTATAGAGGAAATGAAAGCACCAAGAAGCTTTTTCTCAGTGAAAAATAGGCAAACTGGGTTGCTTGAAATAGTCTTCAAATTTTGTTGTTTATCAAAAGGTTCTGACAAAATGTTATCTGCTATATCTACCATTTATTATTAATGTAAGACACTTTAAATTTTATGTAATATAATTAACTTAGTATAGGCCATTATTTAAATATTATTCAACTACAAGATATAATGAATGACAAAAATAAATGGCAAATTTGATTTACTTCATTATATAGTTACTGAAAACTTTACAAAAGAAATAAGTGGGGTTTACATATATAAACAATTATATTGTACTATTTATTCAAAATGGAGCATATAGAACTAATATTATTTGAATGATATCTAATAATAAAACTTACAGAAACTTATAGACAAATTGTATTAACCTCAGCTTTTCTTGGCGAGTTCTTCCTGAACGTTTCCCACTTCAGTCCCTAAACTTACTCTCAGGATTAGCTCTGGCATGTAGCATATGCGCTTTCTTCACCTCATTCTATGTGATCTCTGTCATCTTCAAAAACCCAGGCCTTGACCTAGATATACAGGTCCTATACCAGCCTTTCATGCCATTCCTATAATAAAAGACCTGTGTGCACCAGTCTAGCCTGGTGAGTTTCCTTAGGGAACTGCCTGCCTATGCTATTTCCATCCTCCCAAGTCTAATTCTTTCCATGCAGTTATCACACCAGCCATGCCTGAGGTAGGCTAGAATTTCACATCAAACACACAACCAGATAAAGAACTGTATGTGCCCAGCTAAATGTCCACAGCACAAACAATGGAAAGGGCTGAGGATAACCTAAAGCGAAAGTTGTAGAAATGATACGTACATAGTACTCATTAGTCAAAGTCCAAATATATTTGACCTTTCCAGAGAAAAACTGAAAGTAGATGCTAGAAATCAGAATAGTTGGTGATATGAAGTTAACACCGATGATCATTAACCATTCCATAAAATGTAAGGTTTCTAAGAATGGCAAGGAGCCATGTTTCTCTTCTGTGTGAATGGAACAGCAAACCTACAGAACATCATATATGTTCATAGTATAATTAGCAGAACACTTGAAAAATTCACTTTTGAGCTTATTTACGCAAGAATATAAAATAATTTCAAAAAACTAGAGAGATGGCTCAAAAAAGAAAAGCACTTGCTATTCTTCTCAAAGACCTGAGTTTCGTCCCTAGTACTCATGTTGGGATGATAGCAGTGTCTATAACTCTAGCTCTAGGGAAATTAATGCCCTTCACATATGAGCTATTCACACACACACATACACACACACACACACACACACACACACACACACACACACACACACAACTATACATAAAGAAAATTAATAAAATATTTAAATAAAATATTTGCTAAATTTATTTCTCATGGTAGTACACCTGGCAATCCAACTTTGAGATATTTACAACAAATATCATGTTTTTTTCTCTCTTTCTTATGATTATAATTTATTTATTTATACAATAAAATTTATGATAAAACAAATTTGTTATATTGAAGTTGAACAAGCCAACCAAAACAAGACAAAAGTAAAAGAGCACAATGAAAAGTTTGCAGAATCAACAACCCCATAGTTTACATATCCATGATTCCCATAGAAGTACTAAACTGATGTCAGGCAAAGCCACCCTGTGTTACCTATGTCTCTGGGGAAATGGATCCCTCCCTGGGTGGGCAGGAGAGGGTGGAGGCATCCTCACAGAGGAAAAAAGAGGGAGGAGAGAGGGTTTGTGGGATGGGGATTTGTAGAGTAGTAACCTGGAAGTGGGATATCATTTGAGATATAAATGAATGTAATGATTAACAACAACAACAACAACAACAATAATAATAATAATAATAATAATAATAATAATAGTAGTAGTAGTAGTAGTAGTAGTAGTAGTAATAGTAATAGTAATAATAATACTAAAGTACTAAACCAGAAGCTACAGAGTATATGCAGAGGCCCTGATGCAGACCCGTGCATATCCAGTTGTTTTCATGTCAGATCTCACAGCTTCCAGGGAACAAAATATAACTGTGACTTGCCAGTCTTCTGGTCTAAGATTTTATAAACCAATAGCTGCCAAAGATGGTGCTTCCTCTTATGCAAGAAAAGCTTTCTGGAAGAAGTTATCCTCCTGGACTCCATTAACTCTACTGTGTTCAGTAAATAGCATGATCAAAAGAATATGGAAGTACTTGATTTCAAATTTTGTGGAAAAATCTTAGTTAATTTTCTTTCCAGTGAAGAGTCATGGAACTGAGATAGATATTTGCAATATTATGACAGAACTTTAATGAGTGACATTTGAAACTAAGAGATGACCCTTTCTCTCTCTCTCTCTCTCTCTCTCTCTCTCTCTTTATATATATATATATATATATATATATATATATATATATATATATATA